>QAPF01001098.1:0-13388 GCA_004367935.1 Colletotrichum sidae | reverse complement strand
AGTATATAACTAGTTATCTCTATTTATAATATCTATATCTAATTTATAATATATATATATATACTATATATTATAAGGATAAATCTATATAAGAATCCTTCTAATCTTATTAGTTGAAATAAGTAAGTTAACTACTTAGTTACTTGTTACTATAGGTTTAGCTATCTTAATACTATATTTAACTTAATACTAATAATACTATCTTTTATAGCTAAAGCGTATTAAATACCTAAATTAGTATAAAATGTAAAAGAAGTATAAAGCTACTTTTAGTTATATAAAGCCCTTTTGTTATGCTAAAAAGTATAAAAACGCTATAAATAGTATTTCCCTATAAAAAATACCTTTTATTTAATACTATATTAAATATCTTAAGTTCTTACTATAGTATATTTCTCTCTCTTTCTATTACTTTCTTCTTATTATCTTATATATCCTTTTTTACTCTTATCTCTTCTTCTTAGTACTATTAGTAATTCTTATAACCTATCTCTCTATTTATCTTATTATCTTATTTATTGTTTTAAATTTTTTCAAAACTTAGTTATTAGATTTCTTAGTTATATTAGTTATAAAGCTGTTTTTACTATTAATCTCATAGATCTTAAAAATCTCTTTTTATTTATGAAATTATGAGAATACTATAAAATTAATTATAAAATACTTCTCTTTAGTAATATTTAATTTAATAGAATATTTATAGAATAAATAAGAGTTAATATAAATTATTATTAATATCTCTAGATATTTCATTATTTACCTAGGAATAATAGAAATTATATATTTTATATTAACTCATATAGTTATTTTATAGACCTTATAAGTTAATATATCTTATATAAGGTTTTTTAACTTAATAGAAGAGAAATAAATGATATTATCTTTAAGTTTAAAAATATTATTATCCTTATGATTTCCCTCTATCCTTAGGATAATAATAAATCCCAACTAAAGTATTATATTTTTATTATTAGTAAAAGATCTATTAATAAAGATATAGAGCTTTATTTCTTTAATATTAATAAGAATAAATATTCAATTTTATTTCAAGTTATTTATTTATTATATAAAGTATTTATTAAGAGTCTTTATATCTTCTTCTATTGAATCTTACTATTGAATTATAATAGAATGATTGAAATATACTTTTAATTAATATATAGAAGTTATATATACTTCTTAGATTTATTATTTAATATATACTAATTTTATTTTAATAGAAATATAATTAATAAGTTTAATCTTCTTATTTGAGCTTTTTTAGATAGAAATTATATTATAATTATCTCTAAGGGCTATTATACTTCTATCAAAAGTAAGAAGTTTATTATTTATAAATATTAATTTTAATTTTACTATAAATCCTACTTATTAGAATTCTTCATTATTTATTATAAAACTTAGATAAATAAAAACCAAAAGTATTGTCTGTCTTTATATTTATAATATTCAAATATAAGTTATATAACCTAGAAATTATAAAACAAAGATTATATAACAAAGTTTCTATTTTTAGTCTATCCTTATAATAATTAGAATATATTATATATTGATATATACCTAACTTCATAAAGCTACTTAATAATTAGATAATAATAATAATAATACCTTCTCGATATATTTATAATAAGTTAATAGATAGTTTTATTAGAATAAAATAGTTCAATTATATTTCTACTTATATATATATTTGAATAATATTATAAAGATAGATTTCTACAGGAATCTTAAAATAAAATGTTACTAATAATATTAAAAAGAAAATCAATATTTTATATTATTAGTAACTATATAAAGATATTAGTCTTCTCCTAATTGTTAAATCTTTTAATAACTGATTATAATTCTTTATATAATATATTATTAATACTTTTAATCTTATTAATAAATCTAAAACTAAAGATTTCTATCTATTTATATTTTTCAATATTGAAGTATTTAAAATATTGTATTTCTTTTACTAAAAAGATTTCTATTCATGAGTATATAATTCTTTAAAAACCTTATTTTGGATTATAATAAGATTATATTAATAAGGATTAATAATTATAGTTAGTATTTCTACTTCTTTTACTGTAAGGTAGATATTATAATATATAATATTAAAAAGGTTAACTTTTATAATAAAACTATTATTCTTATATAGTTATCCTTATTGTCTTAGTTTCTCTTTAAATATTACTATTATAACTATTTCTTTAAATAGAATTTCTTCTTTAGTTTTATTATTATAAGAACTTTTATTCTTATTCTCTTTAATTAAAAACTAGTAATATAGCTTAACTATTATTATTTAGAAAGTATTAAATCTACTTTCTATCTCTATAATATATATCTTATTATTAACTCAGATAAGCTTAAAAAATTCAATTTAATCTTAGTATTCTCAATAGATGTATATATCGATTATAATAGGAGTTAGTAAATAGATATAATAAAAAGACTATTATATATATTTAAAACGTCTTAAGACTTAGTATTATATATAAATCTCATATATTCCTTCTATTACTTTTTAAATAACTATTATATATCTTATTATATCTAAAGATAATAGTAATAATATATTGAAATATCAGTAGATTCTAAACATAAAGAAGGTTAGTATAAAGTTATTAAAATTAGTAGTATTGATAATTATCTTAATTATACTTTAGAGTATTTCCTCTCTTAGTATTTCTAGTCTTTTATTGTATATAATTTTATAAACTTTCCATAGGGAGATATAATACTATTCAACCCTACTAATACTATTATAAGTTTAAATTAGTATAATCTTTACCTTATTATTTATATTATTAATATATCTTTTAAAGTCTTTAATAATATAATTATATTTCATATTAGTAATAATTCTGTTTAAAAGATCTTCATATATATTAATTAAATATTTCTTCAATATATCTTATATTTTGTCTATAGAAATACTTCTTATGAACCTTATAGTTATAAGTATTATTAATATATTAATAATCTATAATAGAGACTTATTACTATTAAGAAATATAATACTAACAATAATCTTTATATTAGCTCTATAGTTATCTTCAAGGTTAGATTTCAATTAATATAATATTTTGCTTTTTATTTAGTATTAGTAGTAATTCTTTATAATCAATTTAATTTTATTAGTAATTATAATTCAAATTATTCTATTAAAAATCTTATTTAATCTTTAGATATTAAAATAGTTCAATCTCTTATAAAGTTATTATATTTCTATTTTTAGAAAGGAATCAATAGGTTTCTTATAAAGAGTTTCTCAAATTAAGAATTATAAGTATTTATTATATTTTCCTTTAAGTAATAATACTTCTTTATATTTACTTCTATTACTAAAGTTATTCAAATAAATTTAGAGATTATTTATATTAAAAAGATTAAAAAGAAATAAGATAATTATTAATATAATATTCAAACTAATATTTGTAAAAAGTATAAGTCTTCAAATTATATTAAAACCTATAAAGTCTTATTTATTTCTAAACCTTATATTTATTTCAAAGTAGTTTTATAAAGTTAGATATTAAGTATAATCTTCTAGAAAGCTTTTAATTATAATATCTTTTTTTAAATAGTCTTCTTATTCTTATATCTAGGAAGATATCTTTAAATATAATTTTAAAACTTCTTAAGGTTAGGAAGATTTCTAATTTAATTAATGTTATAAAATAATAATAAGAATACTTTTAGAAGATCTCTATAAACCTTCTAGGATTAAGTATTCTAACTTTACTACTTTTAATTATAAAGTAAATTATTATAAAGTCTTCTTCTAATATCTTACTTATATTATTATATAATATCTCTATAATTATTTCTATTAATATAATATTATTAGAATATATAGTAATTTCTATTACTAATTCTATACTAATAATAAATACCTTTTTAAAGTATAATACTACTACTTTATGTTTTTTGGTAATATATTTTACTAATTAGTATTCTATTACTGATTCTAAATATACTTAATATTTATTATATATATCTCCCCTTTGAAATCTCTTTTAAAATAATTTTAAAATAATAGTATTATTTATTTACTATAGAAATTAACAGAATTACTAATAATTAAAATATTAGTTAGATCTTTAACTATTATATATATAACTATCTAGAAATTAATTCTAATTTATAATATAATTACTCTTTTATCTAAATTACTATTACTAACTTCTAAAGATCTCTATAATTTATTTATATAATCTATTAATAGTTAGCTTTATCTTATTAATAATATTATAAAAGATCTTTATTATATTATATACTTAGTATATACTTATATATATCTTTTTATTAACTTTTTCTTATAAGTCTCAAGAGTTTAAATAGATAAATATAAATAGGTTAATCCTTATGACTATTATTGTAAATATCTTAATGATATTAGTATAATTATAATTCTTAATAAATATTGTAAGGTTTATATTCTTCTACTCCCTATAGTAGTTATAAAAGGTTATAGGGGTTTTAAACCTATTTCTAATTATAATAGGTATTTAAATAATTAAGAAGTTATTTTAAATTAATATAATTAATATCTTATATAATATATATATTTATTTAGTTAATATAATAGTAAATATCCCTTCTATAGAGTCTTTTATAAATTAATCAATATATTTAATATCAAATACTTATATTCTATCTTCAAAGATATCATAGGTCTTATTTAGATACTTATTATTCAATTAATATATCTTATTAAATAATATTCTAATTTTCTTATAAAATTAGCTAAAGATAACATATTACTTTAAGGATATTTAGTAATTTCTCTTAAGATATATATAGAGTTTTAAGAATTTCTCTAATCCTAGTTATTATTTTATCTAATCGGAATTATTCCGTATAATAAAGCTTTATATAGGTCTAATTATTTAAGTACTTAATTTAGTTAACTAGAGGTTTAGTATTGATGTATTCCTATTAGTTAATATTAATAAGATCAATTAGATTAGAGCTATTTCTACTTTTAAGCTTTTTCAATATAAAGAGTTGTTATTTCTTAAGAGGTATAAATCTTCTAACTTTTAAGAGTTATTCAATATATTCCATGTTTTTTAAATTTTGTATCTTAAGTAATAGTAATTATTTTAATTAGTTTTAATACTTTCTTCTATCTATTAGATTAATATATCTTTATCAAATATTTCTACTAACTTCTCCTTTACAATCTCTTTACTTAAAGGGAAATATTTCTTTCTATTAATAAAATGATTCTTAAGTAATTATAATATTCTTCTCTCTATTATATTAAAATATCTCTCCTTCTTTAAGCCTTTTACTTCGTATAGAAAACATTTAGCACCTAGCTAGGATTTATACTCCAACCTACCTTATACTAACTGCTATAGCTATAATTACTTTAAGCTTTCAAATTAGTACGATATTTCTAACCTTAGGTCATCTTAGCCTTTCTAACTATTAGCTAATAACTACTATAGATTTCAATATATATACTTTTTTAGAATAAAGTAGTACTTAATAAGCTACTTCTAATATATATTTAAAATACTTAGGATTATTAGTAAATATCCTATTTTTAAACGCTAGGTTTTCTTTTATTCTTTTAATCTTATATTTCTTAGTTATACTAATAGTTTTATCTTTTAGTAATATTTTAAAATTAAACTTAGTTTTAATTATTTTAAGAAGGCTAGAAAGAGTAGTAAAATTACCCTTATATAATACTAGCTTATTGAAGTTTATATAAAAATAGCTATAATCTTTATAGTTATTAATAGTCTTAATAAGGTTAATATTTATATTAAGGTTGTAAGAATTAAATATAGTAATAATAGCTAGAAGTAGTCTATATTCTTATTCTTATTCTTATTATTATTAGTAGTAGTAGTATTATAAGATGAAGACAGGATTAATCTATAGTTTATCACTCTCTTTTATCTATAAAGCTAGTATTATTAAGATATACTAGTAGTATTATTACTAGCTAGTATAAATTCATATTATAAGTACTACTATAGTAAGTTTAATACTTCAAAGTTACTACTAAAACTATTATATAGTTTATAACGATTTCTAGATTAGAGCTAGGTCTGAATTAAATATTATACTACTAGGTCTTTTTTATTATATTTACCTATAGAAATATATATAGGCTATAGTATATTACTAGGTTTTGTTTTATTATAGAAATTTAATACTAAGCGTTATATAAAACTACATACTAAGTAGGAGGCTGAACATATAATATATTATTATATTAAAATATATTTCCTCCTAGTTTTAGAAAGTTTCTTAATAAGTATTTTATGAGTCTTTAAAGTAAAAGTTTTCTTCTTTCTATATTAAAATATAATAATAGATATATATATTATTAATATTTATATTTCTATTAGAAGGTGTAACTTATTCTTCTTATTATTTAAATATGACCTTCTAATATATACTAATCAGTATCTTTATTCTAATTTATTAGAATACTCTTTTATCCTTATTAATATAAATTATTATATTTTAATTATTCTATATCTCTTTAGGATTATTAATAAAGTCTAATACAAAACATACCTTAAAGTCATAAGTTAGGGGAGTATTTATAATTAGTATAATTCTATTATATTTTAATTATCAATATTTCTCTAAAAGCTATAGCTTTAGAAATATATATACTTATTATATAGATTCTAACTATTAAATAGAGGTCTCCTTCTAATAGAACCCTATATATGTCTTCTAATTAGAATTTTTAAAGATTCTCTAAAATAAATTTGTATCTAATTATTATACTCAATAATATACTTAATAATATATATAGACTAGTATAACTAGCTATAGCTAGGAATAATATTAAAGTTAGTATAGTTATTAATCTAATATTCAGCTATAGTTATATACTATAGCTATATAAATATACTACTAGTAATGAATAGAAATAATAAGATATAAAAGTTGAATACTACGAGTTATTATTATATATATATGAGAAATCGAGAAGGCTACTTAAAGGGGTCTCTACGCACTATATAGAAGGTATATGAAGAATTAAAATAGCTTGTATTATTACTATTGAAATATAGTATATATAGGGTATTTAAACCCTTGAAATATTCCTTTAGAATATAGCTTAAGGCTGAGTTTCTATAGCTTATATAGCTATATATATTTTCTTATATAGCCCCCTAGGCATTAGACTATATTAACAGGTAAAAGAAGCTATTCCTAGTAGTTTTCTAAATATAAAATCGTTTGAATATATTAAATATATTTGAACAATTATTCTTAGGCGAGGGTAATAAGGCTTTCAAGTTGTAAAGTAAAAGTAATAAGACTTTTAAGCCTTTAGAGTAAAAGTAATAATCCTAAATAGTATCTACTATCCGAAAACAGCCTCCCCTATTCCTTTTAAATATTCTTATAAAGAGTAAGGGGATTTTAAATATAGCCTTTAAGCGTCTCTAGTACTCTTGGTACTACTGCCTTCTTATTTTACTTTAGAGATATATAGCTACTCGAGATTGATATATAGGTTTTGAGATTAATGTATAGGCTTTGAGATTAATATATAGGCTTAAGAGCATACTTATTGAGAGCATACTATATAGAACGTAGCTACCAAGCTGAACGAGATCGTAGGATTTACCCTTTTTTAGAGTACTTCCTACTTACTATAACTTTTATACCTTATATGCTCTATCCTACTAGTAGTATAAGAGTGCTACTTCAAATATTTAATCCTAATAGGAGCTAAAGCCTAGCTATTAGGTAATCCATATTTTATATATAAAGCCTATTCTTATAATAGCCCAGAAGGTATATATTTAAGTGGCAACTAGTTGAAGTGTTAACTGCTTGTTAAAACTATTACGAAGGGATAGACTTTTAACTCTTCCTAAACTATTAGGAGTAGCTTGAGGTTAGATCTTTACTACTATAGTTATATAGCCTAAATGATATTTTCTGAAATATTAACTTTACTTTATAATTTAGTTAAACTAGGATTTTATATAAACTCTCTAGCTTTTTCTACCCTTCTAGACGTATTAAATAAGATTAATATATTTAAAAAGTAATATTCAGATAAGTATTTAGACTTTTAACTACTATCGGCTAAGTCTATTATAACTAAAAGAATATTATTTTAAATAGTAGTTAATCTAAGTATAAATTAGATAGAGAAGTAAAGAAAGAGTAGAGTAAAGTTAAAAGGGGGAGTAGTAGCTAGCTTAATAGTATAGTAAGAGTATTATAAAAGTTTTCTTAAGAAGTCGATAAGTTTTAATATTCAAAGAGATATATAGGGGCGCCTTAAGATAAGTAGTACTATATATATATTAGAAGGATTAAAAAGAAGTTCTTATATATATAGGTATTTAAATTTAATAAAAAAAGGTTATTAAAATTATTATAAGCTATTTAATTTTAAGTAAAAAAGGGGTTTAGGTATTTGAAATTACTAAAAATAAGGCTAAACTAGGCTTATAACTATGAGAAATTAAAAAGGCTACCCAAAAAGACTTCTAAATACTATATAGAAAATATATAAGAAAGCAAAATAGCTTATATTATTACTAGTAAAATATAATATGTGAGAATAGGTATAGCATAGAGTCTACTAAGTAATTATATAAAGATTATATAAAGCTTAACCACTCTATTTATACGTATTTAAGCGCTTCATTCTAGTTTGAATAAATTATACTTTTTAATAACTTCTATTCAGACTACATACCATATTATTTATTTATCATAATTTTAAACCTAGGAATATCTAATTACCCTCTAAATTACTCTTAAGTAATAAATATAAAAGAAATCCTTTTTAATCTATTATATTAGTTTTTTAACAAATTACTTAAAAAAAGGATATTTAACTACTAGTAGCCTTAATATAATAGTAAAACTATCTAATAGCTCTAACTTTAACTATTAGTATATTATATTATAATTCTATATAACTAGCTAAGATATTTAGAAATATATCAATCTAAATATTAAACTAGATCTCAATATATCAAAACTAATCGACTTACTTAATTTTAATAAATAACTTATCTAAGGAAATACTACTTAATAAATAACTAAAAATATTAAACTTTTCACTCTTTTAATTAAAAGTATTTTTAACTACTATATAGTAAATTTCAAACTTTAAATAATTTAAAAATCTAACTATAAAGAGATAAAAAAAATACTATAATATAATTTAGATATAAATTAATACTACAATTAATAACAGCTTTCTAATACCTACTTAAAAAAAACTACTTAATAATAATAATTTCTCCTTTCAAATTCTTCTAAGAATTCTAAAATAGTAATACGTTTAAAATAATTTAGTTATATAGTAATAAGTTAGAATAAAATATAAGAAAATCCTCAAAAACGCTAATTTAAATATCTCTAGTCTAATATAATATAATAAGTAATACGCTATCTACTTTTAAATAGTTATATATAATATTTTTAAAATCTAGGAAACCCTTACTAATAAAAAATAACTTTAAGCACTTAGTTAATATATTTCACCTAATTAGACTACAGCTTAATATTAAAATATTATTAAAAAAAGAACTCTAAATTTAAATATTAATAGTCTAGCTAAATATAGAGAAATCTTCTCTACTTTATNTTAATAAAAAGATATAATAAGATACTATCTATATTAATTATTCTTATAAGAAAGTTAGATAAAATATCTTAGCTAAAACTAAAGTATTTATAAGATTTTAAAAACTACTTATACTTTCTAGAAGACTATAAATATATTAAATATACTATTATAAACTTATATACCAAATTTCTATATATTTAGATATTAGTTACTATTTAAAATAATATTATAAATAGGATAAATAACCTAAAGCTCTGTATTTTCTACTAGAAACTAGTATTAAAAAGATAGCTAAATTCTAAGAGATATACTAATAAAACTAAACAAAATACTTCTAGATATTTTAAAAACTAAAATGACTCCTTTAAATAGTAAGTCTAGTAATAATAACTATTATCCTTCTAACTTAATATATATTAATATTAATTTATTTTTTCTTAAGAAGTCAACTGAAATCCCCCCTAAAATCTTCTTAACTACTTAAAAACTATACTTACTTTTAGCAAATATAATATTTAATAACTATAAAACAGTCTATATTACTAACTTAATAGACTTCTTTAAAAAATCTTTTTTCAAATTAAATAATAAGATAAATATAATTTAATATAATTTAGACGACTTCCCTATATTTAGATGAAATAAATAAATAATTAAAAATAGTTTTAATAGTTTAAATAGAAAGAATATACTAGACTTAATGTTAAATAATATAGTTTATATTAAAAGTTTGTATACTAATATTATTTCAGAAGCTCTACTTCTTAATAAAGCTAAAATCTAATATATAAACCTTAATTATACTCTTAAATTCAGCCTAATTAATTAATCTATTATTATAAAATAATTACTTAAAAATATAACCTTATATTCCTTAATTATAAACTAGTTTTAAACTATTTTATAGTCTATTTAAATAATTTAAATTTTATTATAAAATCTCTAACTATATTATTCTCTTAATTTCACCTAAAAATAACTTTTTTAAAAATATAATTAGATAATACTTATATATAATACCTTTAAGTAAGATACTTTAAATAGAATATTCTTAAGTATTTAGTTCTTAATACTTAAGAAGTAAAAATTATAAAGGTAAAATAACTAAACTATTCTTACTATATAATAATTTACTCTTAATAAGTTATTTCTAGATAAACTTCAAAATTATACTTAATTTACATATTTTACTATATAATCTAAAATCTATTTAATTTTCCTAAAACTTTTATAGGTAACTTCTAAATACTTATTATTAAAGACGAATTTTCAAACTTTTTCTTTATATTTGTATTACTCAATAAAACCTATAATTCAGTCTTTTAAATATTAAAAATATTTAAAAATTAGATAAAACGACAGAAAAATCTCTTAATATATAAAATTCAATAAGATATTAAAAAGACCATAATAGTAATTAATAGAGAAACTAATTACTAAATATAAATAGTAAAGAGATTAATCTCAAGCTATCTCCCTCTCATACTAAAGAATTAATTAGAATAAGTAAGTATATTAGAAAAAAATTCATTACCTAAAGAATAAAAAGATAAAAAATTATAAGACTACTACCTAAACTCTGAATAGAGTTAATTTAAATAGTAGCTATACTATATAATATATCTCTAAATATTTAAAATAACTAGAAATTACTATCTAAAATTAAAGAAACCTAATTTAAATAGTATTTTTATTAGTAAGTATTAGAATATATTTTAAATTCTTATTAAGACTTATAACCTTACTAAGGATAGATTTATACTTATAGATATTAAATATACCTACTTAAGAAATACTATAAATAAAATATTATAAAAAGGTTATTTTAAATTAAACCTAGGGGATATATTAGATACCTAGTAGGTTATATTCTAAATACTCATAATTTCTATAAAATCTAAATCCCTACCCTCTAAAAAATTATGATTACTTAAAATATTAAAATCAATAAGACAAAATTCTGCTTAAGACAAAATTCACATAAAATACTTATAAAAGAAATTATAAAACTACTAATTAAATTAATTACTAAAAAAAATAAAAACTCTATTCTTAAAATACTTAAAAAATTTAGAATAATAAGAATACCTAATAAAAAAACCTCTCTTCTACTAGC
Organism: Colletotrichum sidae; assembly: GCA_004367935.1. Classification (NCBI taxonomy): domain Eukaryota; kingdom Fungi; phylum Ascomycota; class Sordariomycetes; order Glomerellales; family Glomerellaceae; genus Colletotrichum; species Colletotrichum sidae. The sequence goes on along the minus strand of QAPF01001098.1, from coordinate 1,692 downwards.
TATCCTATTAATACTAGAGGTAGCTTAAAATATTAAGTTAAGCCTAGAGTTAATCTTAAAAATTAAGAAGAAAGATTTAATTATACCTAAACTAATACCTAAACTATTAGGACTAATCTAAAACTCTAATTAAACTTAGCTAGAAAAAGTAATTCTTAATAGTAATTAGAATTTAAGAAATATGCTAATAATTAGAAAACTAAATAATATACTTAAAATAAGAGATCTAACTAACTAAAAAAGAATACCTACTTCAAATAAATATAAAGATAAATACCTTAAAATTCCTATTTAACTAACTTAAAGAAAACTAAAACATAACTCTAAACCTCAACTAACTAGAATAGTAAATTTAACTACCTAAGAAAAAGGCTAATAATATAAGAATAAACGACAATAATAACTTCAACTAGAAATTAATATTAATAACTATATAATACTCTTAAAAATATAATAATAGTATTTCATACTTAATAGAATATAAATAAAATAGTTTTACTAATACTTATTTACCTAATTAATAATAGAAACTTAATAAAGATAGTCTTAACCTTTTAGTAATATTCCTCGTCATTTAAAATATAATATTAAAAAAGAAAAATCCTTCTACTAAAATTTAAATATATATTAATTAACTAATTATATTACTAAAAACTTAAAAAGATATAACTAACCTATTAGAACTACTATAAAAATCCTTTATTAAAATAGTAAGAACTAAAATTATCAAACTAAAAGAAAGAAATACCTAATAAGAAATAAATTATTAGAATACTAAAACTAAACCCCTTCCTCTTAAATAAGTTTTCACCTATAAGATAGATATAAATAGTTATTTGGAATAATATAAAGTAAGGATTTATATATATAGAGATATATTACTAGTTAATTTATTATAAACTATATATATAATAATACTAACTATTTAAATATTTTAAGTAATTATAATAATTATAATATAATTTAACTTTAAAGTCTTATAATTTAGGATTATTAATATATTTCTAAAGACTATAAGAAACCCTAATAGATTTCTAATAATAGTTAAACTATTAAATAGAGTTAAAATTATAAGGAAATATATTAAATTTAAATAAGATCTTTATAAACTTTAAAATATACTTCTTTTTTAATATAAAGCTTTTTATACTACTCTTAAATTATTAAGCTTTTTACTATATCTAAAAGAATTTTATCTATTTAAAAATAAGAATTCAAATATCTATATCTTCTTCTATATAAATAATATCTTTCTCTTATATTATAAAACAGCTAAAAAAATACTTTTAAGCTTATTATAAATATAAAGTATGACTATAAACTTAAAGAATAAAATCTTATTAAATACTTCTTAGGAATTTAGATAATAAGAAATTAAAAATATCAAAAAGTTTATTTAATTTACAATATATATTTTACTAAAATTACAAAATACTTTAATTTTAAATATAGACTAACTCCTATAATACTACTTCTAATAATATCTTTTACTATAAATAGTAGTTAAATTATACCTCAAAATATTCATATATACTAGATAAAAATAAGTTTAATTCTTTATATATTAATTATAATATAACTAGACGTCTTATTTATATACCTTCTACTTCTAAAATACCTTATAAACCTTTCTTAAATATACTAAAAAACTATTAACTATATAATTTAATACTTCTATAAGATAAGATTCCT
>QAPF01001097.1:0-13700 GCA_004367935.1 Colletotrichum sidae | reverse complement strand
TAATAATAATAATAATAATAATAATAATAATAATAATAATAATAATAATAATAATAATAATAATAATAATAATAATAATAATAATAATAATAATACTAATACTAATAATAATAATAATAATAATAATACTAATACTAATAGTAATAATACTAATAATAATAAGAACTATCACTTTACTCTACTTCTATCGCTTTAATATAGATATTAGCTTTAGAAAGGTTATCAATAACTATAAGAACTATAGCTACTCTTATAAAAGCCCAAAAAGCTAATTATATATAAAAATAACTTTACTACTTACTTTTGCTTTTTGAAAATAACTATAATTATCTTTAACTTCAATATATTATTAAAAAATGAAGCTATTAGTAGAATGAGAAGAATAGAATTAAAATGATAAAGAAGAATCAAGTACCTAAAAATGAAGTATTTGAAGATAGCCGTTAATATTTCAAATATATCTTAGAAGTAGCTTATTAGGTATTACTTTATTCTAACAAGGTATATATATCGAAGTCTAGTTATTATAGAAGTTATTATAAGCTGATAGTAGGGAGAGCTACTAAAGATAGTATTATCATAATAACTTTAGGTTAAATATATCATATTATATACTATTAGTATAACCTTATTACAATTCAAAAACCTAAAGTAACTATAGCTATAGGCATTAGTATAGAGTAAGTTAGGATATAAGTCTTAGCTAGAAGCTAAATATTTTCTATATAAAGCTAAAAATTTCGAATTAAAAAAAGGTTAAACCTCTAATTATTATTATTAGAAATTTCTTTAATAATTTCTTCTTTAGCTAAAGTAATATTCATTAATTCTGAGTTATTAGTCTTATTATCTTTCTTTTTTTTTCTTAAAGAATATAAAAAGACTTTTATTACTTTTAGATTTTATCTAAATAGAAGTAATTCAGAAATAAAGATTAAAGTAATTCTCTCTACTTCAATTAGCCTTCATATAGTAGTTAAAAGAAATAGCTTTCTTTTTCTACTAAGACCTTTTAACAGCTTTAGGAGAAGACTATTTAATAATCCTATTTCTAAATTCTTCTTAATTATAAAGAAACTACAGAAATATAAACTTTCCCTTTTCAATCTATCTAAACAATAAGAAAATAAAACGTCTAATTTATACGAATCCTTATTAAATCTAAAACTCTTAATAATGAGGATAATATGATTCTATACTTTTTGTGGGACTATTAAGAATCTAAACGCTAACAATTTAATTAAATGATGTAACTTTATAATAGAAGAAATTATTACTATCTTCTTTAATCTTATTAAGATATTCTTCTAAAGACTTAAAATTACGAAGAATAATGTTAAAGAATTCTTTAAAAGTAAGGCAATATATTATAATATATTATATATTTAATTTCCTACCTAGTAGGTAGTTTTATATAACACTTAGTATAAAGTCTCCAAAATAGAAACAAAACCTAATAATATACTATACCCTATATATATCTCTATAGGCAAATTTAATAAAAAGAACTTAGTAGTGTAATACTTACTTAGACTTAGTTTTAACTTAGAAATAAGTAATATAAAGTAATAGAGTAATAACTAGGTATATAAGCTTATTAGTATAAACTAGATAATAGTCTCTATAGTAATAGCTTTGAAGTATTAAACTTACTATAATAATACCTATAATATTAAACCATACTAATTAGTAATAATACCTATAATATTAAACCATACTAATTAGTAATAATACCATTAGTATACCTTAATAATACTAACATTATAAATAAAAGAGAATAATAGACTATAGACTAACCTTCTCTTTATCCTTAGAATATAGGTTAATAGCTATCTTTAACATATTTAAGTTAATAGCTATCTATAATAATACTACTACTAATAATAATAATAAAAGAAATAAGAATACTATTACTATACTCACACTTTACAACCTTAATATAAATATTAATCTTATTAAAACTGATAATAACTATAAGAACTATAGCCACTTTTATAAAAGCTTAAATAAGCTAGTGTTATATAAAGGCGACTTTATTACCCTCTTTAGCTCTCTATAGCTAAGTTTAACCTTGAAATATTACTGATATATAAAGCTATTAATATAACTAAGAAGTATAAAATTAAAAGAATCAAAAGAAATATAATATTTTAGAGTAAGATATTAAGTAATAATTCGAAATATTTTAAATAAATACTAGAAATAACTTATTAGGTACTACTTTATATTTCTGAAAAAGTATATATATTCAAGTCCGTTATAATTATTAACTAATACTTAGGAAGGCTTAAAACAGTTTTATTAAGTAAGATAACTTAAGGTTAAAAATATCATAAGACTTATATACTATTGGCATAATATTATTATATAATATTTAAAGACCTAAAGTAACTACAGCTGTAGCAGTTAGTATAAAGTAGGTTGGGGTATGAATCCTAGCTGGGTATTAAATATTTTCTATATAAAACGAAAAGCTTATAAAGAATATATTAAAAACTAATTAGTTTCTAAAGTCCTTTTAGATAACTAAATGTATCAAAAGCTTTATTATTATTTTTGAAACTTTTCGAAAAACTATCTTTTCATTTGAATTATATATAATCAAAAACCTTATAAAACTAATTAATATTAATTTTTATTAAACTAGTAATAGATAACTAGTAGAAATTAGGAAGAATTAGTAATTCTTCATTATTAAAAAATAAGTTATTTAGAATAATATCTAAAACTAGTACTAATAATAATATAAGTAGTAATAATCATAAAAGATTCAGATTCTATAAGAAACCGAGAACTTTATTGTATTAATATCTCAATAGAATTTACTTTTAAAAAGATTAACTTTATATTATATAGACCTTTTAGCTCTATTAAACTAAAACCACTAAATAGTCTAATATTATAGTTTAATTAAGTTGAAGTATAAATAATTAAAATAGTATAACTTTAAATCTCATAATTAATCTTCTAAAGTAAAGAGAAGATATAGGGTTATAAGAATAAAAAAGAATACTTAGAACTTCAGTAATCTAAAACAGGTTATTAAGATAAATATGATTAATAACTAAATAGTTAGAACTCTACTATTTCCTATTAAAATAAACAAAAGAAATAGATCTTTTATAGCTTATAAAACTATCGAAACTCTAAGACTCATGTAAGAAATAAAGAAAATTTAAAAGATTAAAATCTGACAAACTTACAACCTAAGAAAGATTTAGAAGAAAAGATTTAAGAATAAAATAAAAATATCAGGAGAAATCAGAAAAGTCTACAATTAGAAAGGGGTTAAAGAAAGGATTAATCTCTAGAAAATAGATTCTAAAGACTATTTTATTTATAAGAAAGCTAAATATTGAAATTATTCTATAGAATCCTCTTAATAACATTCTTCAGCTTAACGAAGCTTGGAAGTTCTATTGAAGAGATAGTTATATTGTTACTTATATCAACAGAAAAGAAATTAAGCTAATCGCCCAAATAGGATTTCTAATATATAAATAATAAATATTAATATAATTAGTCTTTTTATAGAATTTAGTATTTTTAATAAACTCTTTAACTAATTAACTGATTATAAAATTAATTAGTTTATTAATGGTACCAAACTCTCGAGTCGTTTTACTAAAACTACAGTTCTTAAATAATTATATAGTTTTATTCGTAGTATATATTCAAACTATATACTTAGCTTTATAAGTAAATAAACTACTATTCTTTATCTAGCTAATCTATGACTTATAATATCATAATAATCTAAGGAAAGTTTATAAGCTAAAGTCGATTTTCTAATATCAATATTTCTAGCCTAATTGAACTTTCTGAATTTAAATAAAGTAAAAGGATTAGTATTGTTATAATTATAAATTAATCTATAATTAAGATCTTCTGCAAAGTAATTATATATTTTATTACAAATAATACAATACTCTTTAAAAAGACTTAAGAAAAGTCGAGAATAAGTAACAATAGCTAGAATAATATCTAATTTGGTTTCTAAAGTTAAATATAATGAAACCCCTATTTCTTTTTAATATTCTAATATTTCTTCTTTTAGAATATTCTTTTATTCATACAGAAAATAGCTCTATTATCTATTATAGCACTAAAACTATAGATATCCTTTTTGTTAAACTTAGTAGGAACTGTATTACTATAATTAAGCTAATTCATTTTTATATTTTTATTATTCTAGTTAACAATTAATATATGACTTGAATAAATATTAAGCTTTTTTAGATTTTAGATTTTAATATTTCTCTCTAGACTACTAGAAACTTCCCCCAAAGTAGTAAAATTACTAGCTTCTAATAGAATATTATGAATCAGATATACTACAATAACTAAATATATACTTTTATCAACAGTAATAATACATATAAATATTTCTTTATTATAAGGAAATACTTTGAAACTAATTATAAATAGAATATATTTAAAGAATAAATATCATAATTTAAGGCTTTAGTTTAAAATATATAAAGTTTTATATACTAACTAAATAAACAGCTGACTTTTATAGTCAATATTATAATTTACACTCTTAGAGGTTTCTTATAGATATATTTAGTAAATAATCTAATAAATATCTTTTTATCTATTTTAATACTAATAAATATAAGAATAATATTATAAGAAAAACTAATATCTCGCTTTCTACTATAATTATTAGTAAATATATTACCCCTTAATATATAACTTCAACCCTCATATTCCACTACTAATTACTATAACTAACTCCTACTTAATCTAAAGCTAAATTCCCTATAGTTTCAGCAGTTAATATACCTATCTTCTATTAATATTTTAATAAATAGTTAATAACTAAAACTCTTTCTATAATAATCTTATAGTTTTATATCCCTATATCCTTATACCCTTATACCTTTACAGTTATATATAATTTCAATATCTCATGATAGTTAACTATTACTAATTATAAATATTCTATTCAAATACTTATTATAACCTCAATATCTATAACTTTAATATTTTTATTAAATCCTACTTACAGCTAAAAAAGACTGTATACTATTAATGTAAAGGGTTTCTACTACTAATATAAGCTAATTTATAATTTCTATATAAATATAATAAGATTAAGTACCTATTTAGAATAGTAGTTTAATATCTAACTGGCTCTTATTATTATAATAAGAGTAGTAGGTTTCAATCTTATAATAAGTAAGTGCGACTAGTAGCTAAATACCTTCTAATTATATAAACTATATATTTAATAGTAGTTTAATATCTAACTGGCTCTTATTATTATAATAAGAGTAGTAGGTTTCAATCTTATAATAAGTAAGTGCGACTAGTAGCTAAATACCTTCTAATTATATAAACTATATATTAATTACTACTAGCTATTAACTTCTACTATTAGCTATTAATAACTAGTAACTATTAATAGCTAGCAATAGGTCCTACTAGCTAGTTAGTATCAATATTACTTTACTATAATTCTATAAAGAATAACTAAAATAAATATAAGTATATATATACCTTTTATTTATTAGCTATTATATTGACTAACTATCCTATTACTACTTGAAGTTTCCTCTATTTAAATAGTTCCTTGGTTTTAGTATTATTTATAAAATTATTAGAGTTCTAGCTATTTAGCTATTACTTATATTTATTCTAATAATCTATTTGAAGTATTTAAAGGCTTGAGTATTCTCTATTACTCTTATAACTATATGTTTTCTATTTATTATAGACAATTAATTATTAGAGTTAAGGTTATACTATTTTTATTATTTATACTCTAAATTGATCAAATTAGAATATCAGAATATTTAGTGAACAGACTACTTAGTAGCTTGAGCATAATAGAACTGAAAGCTCTAAATAATATAAGGTTAATATTTCTGAAAATAAACTCTATTTAGATATTAATACTACGAAGTTCCCTACTTCTTATAGACCCCGAACTTCTTATTATTATTAATATTTAGATTAATATCAATACTTTTTTTAAGATATTATTCTGAATAACCTACTCTTTAATAATTAAGAGTTATTAATTCTTTATAACTTTTTACTAGTTATTTATTACTAGTTTATTAGGTTATAAGTCTAGCTTTATATTAATTTCTCTCTTTATATTATATCTCTATCTATACGTATTATTAATATCGATATTTATATCTTTATTAATACTTATTTAAGTTATATTAGAGATTATACTAATTAATCTTAAGCTTCCCTATACTTATTTATTTATATAAAACCTCTATTAACTACTTTTATAAAGCTTTATAGCTTATATTTTTATACTTATTTTAACTAATTGATTAATTCTTCTTATTAATTAATTAGTTTTATACTAGATGAATTTATAAAGCGATTATACTAATTAGAATAATAGGTTTACTATTAGACTAGTAAAAGAAATAGTTAAATAGTAGAAGCTGAAAATCTCTTATATTTTAGGTCTATCAAGACTTTCTATAAATGAGTTCTTAAGTCTATTAAGACTCTTATAAATTAGAATCTTAAATCTATTAAAACCTTTATAAATTCGAATTTTAAGTTGTTTATAATTCTTATAAAGAAGTATCTCTTATAAGATTTAAACTTTAGACTACTACAAGTCATAAGAATATGAATCTGTTATTTAACTATTAAGCTATATTATTATTAATTTTTCAATTTATATTAGTTTACTAAAATTAGAGCCTAAGTATCTTAATTCTACTTTAGGATTATAGTAGTTATATTGAAGGTTTCTGATCTATTTAAAGTTATATACCTCTCTAGGACCCTTTAAAAGTAGTTATACCTAGTTATTAGCTCTTACCTTATTTACCCTATAGATACTACTAGTTCTAAAGAACTATTTAAATAGAGAAAACCTTAAGTAGTAAATATAGTTAGTTAATATAGTTACTAATAAATATAGAAGGTATATTATAAAAAGAGGATATAAGCTTATATTTATTACAATTACTTCTTTAAAGGATTATAATAAGTTGTTATATAATACTAATACTAGCTAGCTAGTATTACGTATTATTAGTTATTAATAGTTACTAACTATAAATAGCTATTAGTAAGAGCTAATAGCTAGTAGTAGTTATCATACTTAATTTATATAATTAGAAGGTTTATAACTACTAATTATACTTACCTGCTGCAGGATTCAAACCTACTACTCTTGCTATAAAATAGTAAAAACTAGCTAGATGTTAAACTACTACATCAAGTGGGTTCTACTTTAGAGTTTTAATTAATTCTTTATTAAATAACTATTTTATTTTCTTAAGTTGTTATTTAAGAATATAGGTAACTCTAAGTTATATTTTATATTTAAGTTAAAAAGAATTTACAATTATAGTATTTAGTCTATCTATATAAAGGTTTTACTTATTAGTAAAAATATCTTTATTGATTTAACTAAACTTGTTTCTAGAAATAATATTAATAAGTATAATAAGGCTTTTAGTTATATAAAAGTAAATTATAAAGATAGTCTTTTAAGAGTTATTAAAAATAATCTTAATATTTTTAATATATTTATTTATTTAAAAAGACTTTATAAACCAATTAGTCTTTCTAATAAGTTTCTTATTTATAAAGAGCTTTTTAATACTATTCTTAGTAACTTTGAATTTATAGAAGAATATCTAATTAAGATGAAAGGACTTATTAATAACTTTCTTTATAATGAAATTAAACTACCTAATAAAGTTATTATTATTTATATTATAAATAGTTAGAATAAAAGTTATAAAAGTTTTATTATTTTAATTATTCAGAATTTTCAATCTGATAAGGATTCTTATAAGTTAGATTTCTTATTTTCTAATTTATTAGATAAATTTAGAAGAAAAACCTAGATTTCTTTAATTAATTTAATAATTAAGAAGAAGTTTAAGAATAAGGTTATTAAGTAGTTTTCTCTTAAGGTTATTGAGGAATTCTAGAAGAAATAGAAAGGAATCTTCTATAATTGTTATAAAAAAGCTAATTATATCAAGGAAAACTATTTTAGTTTTTATTCTAAAAAAACTCCTATTTAGATGAAATCTAAAGTTAATAAGAGTTTCTTTAAGTTTTCTAAAAAGAAAAAAGATAAAAAAGATAGAATTTAGAATTAGTCAATATTATTTTAATTTAAAAAAGAATAGTTAAAGAGATTTCTAATAATATAACTAAAGATCTTATATAACTTAATTTTAATACTAAAGAAACTAAAAAAAAAGATAAGGAGGAAAGTATTAAGTTTAAAAATATAATTCTAATTTAACTTTCTCTTAAAAAGGTTTTTATTAAAGAAACTCTAAATACTTTAATTTCTAAGAAGGTTTAGTAGGTTAGGAGTTCTATTAAATAGATTGAAACTATTTTATTCTTTATTAATATTAGAGCTATTATTTATATAGTTCAAGATTATGATTTTTTAGTTAATAAAACTAAGACTTTTTTACTTATTAAATAGGGAAATACTAAAGAGATTACTTTAATTATGAAAGGTAATTTGAAAATTATTTTAAATAATATTAAATATCTTTTACATAATATTTATTGTATGTTACAACTAGGTATTAATCTGTTAAGTTAGTTTAAACTTAATTGAATAGGAATATTATCTATTTTTTTAATTAATTTATACTATATAATATTAAATAGGATAAGCTCTTATTTATAAGAATTAAGATTAATAGTTTCTATAAGTTTAGAATCTTTATTTAATTAAGGTAAATAGTTCTTTATACTAATATTACTAATATTAATAATTTGAAATTATAGTATGATAGAATAAGTAATATTAGTAATATTATTAAGTTAATTAAGGATATAATAAATAAGATTAATTATAAGTATTTAAAAGGTAATAAACTATTTATTTGTAAAGATTATCTTAAAAGTAAATTTACTAATAAAGTTAATAGAACTTTAAATATTTTTAAGAAGTTTAACTATTTCAATTATATCAATTTAGACTTTTATAGACTTATTTTACTAGAGACTTATAATTACTATAAGTATTTTATCTTTTGTATAGATAAATAAAGTAGATTTATCCAGGGAAAATTATTAAGAAATAAAGGTTCTAAAGAATTTACTTCAGTCTTTAAAGAGTTTATTAATATAATTAATAATAATAATAGTAATAAGAGAATTAAAGAAGTTAATCTAGATAGTAGTTTTAAATTCTCTGATAATAGAATAAGGATTATTTATCTTAATAATAGTATTATTTATAATATAATACTATTTTATATTTATAAGTTTAATAGTTTAAATGAGAAAGCTATAAGAACTATAACTAATAAAGTTAGAATCCTTCTTTATAATTCTAGTTTATTCTTATATTTTTAGGAGTTAGCTATCTTAGTTTCTATTTATATTTATAATAGAACTCCTTATTCTTCTATTAAGTTGAAAATTCTATATAAGTTAAAGAATAAGAAGAAACTTTTTATTAATAATATAAAGGTTTAAAATAGTATTTATTACTCTAAAATTAAAAATAAGTATTCTAAGAAGCTTAATTTAAAAATAAAAAAGGGTATTATAATCACTTATAATTATAATACCTATTTAGTTTAGAATTTTCAAGCCTATAATACTATTTAGTCTAGAAATATAAATATTCTTAAAAACTAATCTAATTTTTCATAAAAAAAAGAATTATCTATTTTTAATAATATTATAACTACTAAGTCTAGTCAACTTAGTAAAGAGAATAAGTCTAACCAACTTAATTCTAATAATTCTTCTTAAAATCTAATTATTATTAAGTCTAGTAGAATTTATAACTCTACTAAAAATACTAGTTGTTCTCTTCTTCTTAATAAAGTTAATAATAGTAATAATAATTTAGATCCTTCTCTTAATAAAGAACTAAGTAATTTGTTTATAATTTATCTTAATAAGATTATAAATAGTAATAAGAACTTTAAAAAATCTACTATTTCTATAGAAATTCTTTCTTTAAATCTAGAAGTTAAAAAAGATTATAAATAGTATTTATATAAAGAGAATGTATTCCTTATAATTAAAAACTATGCTTCTTGAGTCTTTTATATATAGTAATAAGAACTTTAAAAAGTCTACTATTTCTATAGAGATTCCTTCTTTAAGTCTAGAAGTTAAAAAAGACTATAAATAGTATTTATATAAAGAAAGTATACTCCTTATAATTAAAAACTATCCTTCTTTAATTCTTTATACTAACTATAATTAATATAATTATAATAATAACTTATTTATTAATAAATATAGCAATTTTTATATTACTAAGTATATATTATCAGTTAATACTCTAGACGAACTAACTACTTTTTTAAAAACTATAAATTCTCAATTTAGTAATAACTAGATTTAAGCTATAAATAAAGAAGTTAAGTCTATTAAGTCTATAGAAATATAAACTATTATACTACTACTTAATATTTCTTTTATTAAAAAGAACAATATTAATATATTAGGGGGTAGATAGGTTTATAAAATAAAACCCAATAATCAGGATTTTAGTAATCTTATACATAAAGCTAGATAGGTTACTTAAGGTTTAATATTTCTTTTATTAAAAAGAATAATATTAATATATTAGGGGGTAGATAGATTTATAAAATAAAACCTAATAATTAGGATCCTAGTAATCTTATATATAAGGCTAAATAGGTTGCTTAAGGTTTCAACTAATACTTCAGTATTAATTATTTAGAAACTTTTAATACTACTTATAAGCCTAAAAGTTATAGATATATATTAATTATATCTGTTTATTATGGCTGGATTTTAATTCAGTATAATATTACTACTATATTTATTCATATAAAAGTAGATAAAAATATATATATCAAATTACCTACTAGCTATATCTATAATAAAGATTCTAAAAGTTTGGTTTATAGTACTAACTATAAGAATCAGCCTTGTATTTATTTATTAAATAAGGCTTTATATAAGTTAAAATAAAGCCCTAGGCTTTAGTATTTATACTTTAAATCTATCTTATATAAAATTGGTTTTCAAGTATCTCTTTATAATAAAGGAATATTTATACTTAATATTACTCTTAATAAAAGTAAATATTTAGCTATTTTAATATGTTATATTAATATTATACTATTAGGAGCTAATAATTCTACTACTTCAGAATCTATTTATAATAGTCTTAAAAAAGACATAAAAATCTAAGATTTAGAAGAACTTAATATTTTTTTAAGTAAGAGTTCAATTATTAACTATAAGAATAAAAGTATAGAAATAAATTAGTTTAAAGATATTAATAAGCTTCTTACTAAGTTTAATAAAAAGGATATCTATAATTTTAATACTCTAATAGATAATAAAGCTAAATTCTTTATTAATAAAGATAATACTACTAAAGAAGAACTATTAGAATTCTAAAAAGAAGTAGGGGCTTTATTATATTTAATTTTAAAAATTAAATTAGATATTATTCTAACTATTACTACTTATTTTTAATTTTCTTTAAATCCTTTGAAAAAATATTTCATTACTCTTAATAAGATATAGGTATTAGGAATAACACGCTTGAGAGGTAGAGTTTATACTAGCTAAACCTCAGGCGCTAGTACTAGCTTTACAGGCTTCGCCCTACTTAAATTAATTAAAATAGAGCCTTATATAATATATATAGCTATATTTAGTTATATATAATATATACTAGATTTTACCTCCTAATTATATATAACAATTAAAAGTCTCATAATACTAAAGAACTACTAGGCAAAATATATATATTATAATAATTTAATATATTTCAAATATTAAAATATCTACTAAAGATATCCCTTTTTTAGTTCTTAAAAGAGCTAATTAATAGTTAACTTGATATAATATATTTTAAGTAGAAGTTAAAACTTATAACTTAGAAAACTATTTGAATTCTAAAGTAACTATATATTAAAACTTCCTTTTAAAACCTCCTTAAAAGCTATTTTTAAAAAACTTTTTAAAACCTCAGAAGTACTAATAAACTATTAAAATATGTAAATTAAATATTCTTAAGAGTTCTATCCTAATAGGGGCAAACTATATAGAAAATTAATAATTTCCTATAGGTATTATGAAAGAGGTTTATATAAGGGATATTATAAACTTTATAGAAAAGAATCTAAAGGTTTATATAGTTTTCTATAATTTTTATATTTTAAAGACTTAAGAATACTAATATAAATAGTTAAATTAAACTTATATAATATCTTAGTTCTTTAGATATATAAATAATATATTTAATATTAATACTACTATATAGAGGAAGATATAGTAATATAAACGACTAATTTCTATAATTACTTTAGTATTATAAATAATTTATATTTCTAAAATACTATTTTAATATATTATAAGATATTTTAATCTTCTAGATTTAAATATCTAACTATAAAAGTAGTAATTAAGATATAATTTTAAAAGTAATAAGATATTATATATAAAACTTAAGTAGTTAATTATATTCTTTCTATTATTAAAATATTTTAGATTTATAATCTTATAATTTTGATAGCTTTCTTATTAACTAAATCTTATATATAGAACTATATACTTATAATTTAAAGTTATTTAGATATTATACTTCTAGATAAAGTTATTTTAGTTATTATATAAGTAATCTAATATCTCCCTAAAACTTTCTTATATAGTAAGATTAATTATAATATTTTTAATATTATATTTATAATTTAAAATTATTTAGATATTATATTTCTAGATAAAGTTATTTTAGTTATTATAGAAATAATTTAGTATTTCCTTAAAGCTTTCTTATATAGTAAGATTAATTATAATATTTTTAATATTATAGTAGAAATTCTAACTACTATTTTAAACTTTTAAAATAATAAGAAATACTTCTAAAACTTAAATAAACCCTTATATTTTCTAAAATATAAATTAAATTATATTTTAGTATACTATTACTATATATACTTTTAGTTAGTTTATAAAAATTAGGTACTAAATATTTTAATTAAAAAAAAGATTAAATAATTACTAATTTTAAATTTAAACTTCTTAAAGAAAGTTTAAATTTTTAAATAATAGTAATTATATAACTAGCTTTCTAACTAAAGTAGCTATAATACTATATAGTAAATATATTATAAAAAAGGATTTTAGTAATACCCTCTCTAAAACTCCTTTATTTTTAACTTAGGTATTTTAGTTTATATCTTCTAAAATATAAAATATTTTATAACTCTTTAAAAAGCTCCTATAAGAGATTATATTTAATATAGTATAAAACCTATACTTATTAAAAGCTATAGAAATACTAAGATCTTTATTATAATTAATAAAAACAAAAAAGTTAAATTATACCTATATAATATTATATTTTATATTATTCTAGCTATAAACCTTATCTTTTTTTAATAGTTATAAAAATAAAGCTACTAGTAGGATATTAAGTTAAATTACTTATTTTAACTATAGAAGAATAATTACTCTAAAATTATAGCTATTAATATTTAATATAACTAGTAAGTCCTTAAATACTATATATTTTATAAAAAATTAACTACTTTAATAGTATAAACTATTTAGTATAAGCTTTCTCCTAAATATTACTACTACTAATAATATATTATAAATATTATTTAAAAACGCCTAAAAAGTAATAAATAGTTCTAGTATTAATAACTAAGGTATCCTAATAGAAAACCTTTTAACTACTTTATCTTAGCTATATAAAGTATTTATATTACTAATAGCTA
>QAPF01001096.1:0-13277 GCA_004367935.1 Colletotrichum sidae | reverse complement strand
TTAATAGATCTCTTTAATAATCTTATATAAAATATAAACCTAAGTAATAATATTTAGAGAGGGAGCTAAATCTTCTATAAAGTAAGAATATATTCTAGAAATAAGTAGAATAAGTAAAATAAGTATAAAACTATTTAGTTTAATAGTATTATTAATTACTTTATATATTATTTAAAAAGATACTTCTTAAGTAGTAATAGGTATCTTATTATAGTAGATTTTATATATATAAGAGAAGAAGATATAATATCACTTAATCTTACGAATACTATTATATATTTTAACTAGAATAATATAGACTATTAATTCTATTATTTTTACTTCTAATTTAAAGTCTTTAGATTGAAATATTATACTTATATTAATAGTAATAAAATTAGGAAGGTTTTAATATCTATTAATCTAGTATACTTTAAGGGTTTCTTATATTACTTTTATTAAGATATTGAGTAAACATTAAGTAGTATTAAATATTATTGTAGTATTAATAATATAAAGTATAAGGTAGCTGTTGATGTAGATGATATTAATAATTATTTTGAAGTTGAAGTTGATATTGCTATAAATAGTAAAATAAAAACATAAAAGGGTTATACTATATATTTTATCTTAATAATAGTACTTCTTAAGTATTTTGAAAATATAATCTTTAACTAGATATCCTATTTTATTAAGGATATTATAGAAGTATATAATAGCTAGATATTTAAAATAATAATAGAGTTTCTATATTTCTATTTCTATAAAGTATATAGAAGTAATTAGTCTCTTTTTCTTAAAGAGTATATATAGATATTCCTATTTTTAAATAATTAGTATAATTATTTTATTTTAATAGAATTTATTATATATGTTATTAAATATAATTTTGAGGTGATTTATATTTATAAAATAGAATAGGAAAGGGGTATTATATAGTATTATATAAAGTCTAATAATATTAAGAGGTATAAGTATATTAATTATCCTAAGTATAGTAATTAGAAAGGTCTTATTAAAGTATATCATTACTAGTTTGTGTTATAGAGGTATAAGAATTATAAAAGGATTAATAATTTATTTAAATTTTGTAAACTAGGAGTATTTAGTAGTTGAAAAGCTAGTAATACTTAAGTTAGATAGGATATTTTGAAAAATAATATTTAAGTAATAGTTTTTGAGTATAAATAGAGATGTAGGGGTTATAATACTATCTTTCCTATTAATTTTACTATTAGAAGTACTATTTTAAATAAGGGTATAGAGTATTACCTAGTTTTACAAAATCCTTATAATTTTATTTCTATTAAGAAGAATAGGGTTTTTATTAAAGAATAATATTAAAAACTATTTAGAAGGAGTAGTAGTCTTATTTTTTGAGTTGTATTATATTTAGTATTGTATAATAGTATTATTAGGTTTATAATTTTAAAAGGGGTCTTTAAGATTATTATTTAAGTGTTAATATTTTTATATTTTATAAACTAGTAATTTATTTTGTTATATATATAATACTTCTTATTTAAATAGTTATATATAGCTAGATAGAAGGGATAAATAGTATTGAGAATAAGTAGTTATAAGTTCTATAAGGTTATATAGATAGAATATTAAATACTATATAGTATAGTATCTTAGAGGTATTCTTAAGGAGAATTATATATATAGTTAATTTAAAATTAATTATTAATTTATTTCTAGTTATTATTTCTATTATTCTAAATATATTATAGTTTTTAGATTAATATAGTATTACTTATAGTTAATCTTAACTAATTATAGAAAATAATAAATTATAAAATACCTAGCTCTTATAAGTATTCTATTTTATTCTATCTTAAGAAGTTTATAAAGGTTCTCAACCCTATAACCTTAGTAATTACTTTTAGCTATATATATTAAGCCTTAGTTTTAATAAGGTTTTCTTTATATAAATTATTACTACAAGGTCTTCTACTACTATAGGGTTAAATATTAGAACTAGGGGTATAATTATCTATAATAATAGGTAATTTTATTACTATTTTAACTAGTTATAAGCTAGTATTAGTATGAATACTATTATTAGGTAAGATTTATAGTTAAATCTATATATAGGGTGAAGAGCTTAGATACTATTCTAGGTATAGAGCAAAAGTAACTAAATACTATAATATATATTTATAAGTTAGAAGTGGAATATTATATCTATATAGAGGTTTAATAGGAAGGTTTCTTAGATCTATATAAGTTTGAATATAAAAGCCTTAAAGGTTTCTTTTTTATTTTTCTTAAGGTTTTCAGTTATTATATTTTGAAAAATAGTATTTTACTAGTTAGAAAGATATAGTAATTAATATTTATTATTTTTAAAGTAGTTTTTAATATAGTGAGTTATCTATTCGAAGTATAAGTTAAAATTAAAGTTATTGAAATACTCAAAATAATATTTAAAAGTCTAATCCATTAGTAAAATTAAGAATATATTAGCCTATATATAATATAAGATATTAAACTAAAAATAGTAATTATGAAAGATGTAGACTTTAGTTTTGAATATATTATATAGATTTCTATTATATTTTATATTCTTATTATATAACTTAATAAAGTTTATAATAAATTTAATTAAAGTATTACTAAAAGAAATAGTAGAAATAAGATATAAGATTTATTTATAATATCCTTCTTTATATTAGAGAAGTTTTAAAATAGTTAAATAAGGAATTAGTAAGGTTAACCTTTATAATAGAAATCTCCTATCTTATATTATAAATATACAAACTACTTAAGTTAACTATAAGTATTTTCCTTTAACTTTATATTATAAAAGTATTATTAATATGATATATTTAAATTTAAGTTAGATATTATAAAGAGATAAAATAAAATCTAATTCTTCTCATATAAAATTATCAACTTATTTAATATACTGTTTAAAGTTACTTTTAAAATTATTATAGTATTTTAGAGTTTCTTAAAGCTCCTCATAAATCTATAGAGTAAATTCTTATTATTAAAATAGTTAGTATAATATTATAAAGATTTAATTACTATTTATATTAATTTTAATACTATATACTAGAAAGTAGTTAATAAAATAATATAATATAAAGATATTAATAAATTATTAAATTATTAGAAGTTAATCCTTAAGATCGCCTTTAAATATCTAAAAGAGTTCTAAACTATAGAGCTCTATATATATATAGAAAGTTATTTAATATACTATATAAATAGAGACTTTTATAGAATTTTCATCTATAATATTCCAATAATTATTATTAAAGATTTAGCTAAAAAGTATTAAGTTAAGATATTAATAAAATTTTATAGAAATAGGGATATTTAAAAGTACTATTATTATAAATATAGAGGTATTTAAAGTAAGTATCTTACTTATAGAAATTAATTTAGATATTATGATAAAAATAAGAAAGGTATTAAAAGAGTTTTCAAGAAGTTAGATAGGTTTATTAAAAAGCTAAAACTAGAGATACTATAAATCTCTAATATTAAAACTCTAGTAATAATTTAAAGAAAGTTAATATCTTTATTAAATATATTCCTATAAGTAAAAATAAGGATAGTTATTAACCTCCTAATAGTAATTATTAGGAAGTACTTTATTTTAAAATTAAGTTAAGTATAATTATTAGTATTATAATAATAGCTATCTATAGAAAATTAATACATCATTTAGAAATTCCTAGTAAGATCTTAAAATAGGGAAATTCTGAAATATCTAAATAATAAATCTTATGATGTTATATCTTATATAAACTTTAAGTATAGGGTTTTATTATTACTCCTTCTATTATAATAAGCCTTATTAATCTAAAGTATAATAATAATAAAAAGGTTAACTATTAATTAATATTAGTTTATCTAGAGGGTAATATATATTATATATAACCTTATTATATAGGTATAAAGTAGTATTCTAGTTATTTATTATTCTTTTCCTTCTATTATATAATATAAGGTATTACATAAAGCTTTAGATCTATAGTATAGTAATTACTACTAATTACTATATAATTAGCTATAGTTAGTACTAGATACCTAGTATCTATTACTAGTAGGGTATAGAAGGTATACTGCTATATATATAGTAATACGTATAGTTACTACATACCCTATAGTATAGCGTAACTAATAAATATAGAAGCTTTAATATAATTAGAATATTAATATGTTCTTCTAATACTTTATTAACTATTATAAGAATTCTTATTATAATACTTAGGCTTTTGATAAGACTTACTATTTCCAATAGAAACTCAAGTAGATACTTATTAAACTCTTCATTAAATTTGAATTAACTATAAGAAATATAGGATGATGTTTTTAAATAAGAAATATCTAATTAAATTATTTCTAATTAGCTTTCTCTTATTAAATTTAAATCGTTACTATGAGCTATAATATTAATCAGATATATTACTATATTATAGTCTAATATTATTATGTAATTATAATAGACTTTAAGATTCTTAATATAGAGTAATAAAATTATAGCCAGCTATAGTTCTTATCCCAATTAGAATTAATAATTAATTAGAATAGAGATATATAGATAATAAATATAGGAATAATTTAAGCTATGTTAATACTAATATAATACTATTATAATACTATTCCTTCCTACTATGAAAGACTGAATAGTTAGATAGTTATAATTATTAAACTTCAATTAACTTCTATCATAAATAAATATAAAGCTTAATAAGTAAACTTTATAATTATCTAAATATAGATATACATTGATATCTATATATATTATAATACTAAAAACTATTTTATTATGAAATATAATCTATATTCTACTTACTTACTAATAACCTCTCAGATTAATATTTAGACTTTATAATTAAGTAAAAGAATTATAAATAATAAAGGAAAAAACCTAGCCTCTTAAAAGAAACTCTTTAGGAGGTAAATTAATACAATTACTAATAATAATATTATAATAATAGATAAGACTAAAGATATATAGAGATAAATAGATAAGCCGCCCTTCTTAATTTCTATAATAATAAATAATAAGTCTTTTATCTTTATCAAAATTAATAATAATTATAACTATTATAAAATCATCAATAAGAGATCTATAAGATAGTAGAATATTATATTAATTATATTACTATAATTATACTAGTTATAGATTATCCTAAGTGTTAATTCGGAAATGTATATTATTAGGATGCCTAAGATATATATTAATATTAATAAGTAAACATTTCAAATCCTATTCTATATTACTCTAGAGTTAATATACCTAGCTATTTTCAACAAGTTCTAATTATGATATAAGAGGATTATTTTAAATTTTATAAGGAATAAGATAAAAATGAGTATAATTAGTAGTTTTATTATCTAGGCTATTAGGAATATATTAAAAGAGATATAGATAGATAGATTTGAAAACTGTATTGAATTACTAAACATAATATCTTTTGGCCTAAGAAGGGGGGGATATAGATAATGAATAATAAATCTCATATAGATTAATATAACTTAAATAATTATATTATTAGTCACTTTAAAGTAATTAATACCTATATTATTTATTATTTATATCTTCTTTATAGACTTATTTAATAAAGATAACACTTCTAGCCTCTTACCTTACTGAGAATCTCTTCATTATTATATTTACTTAAAAAAGAATTTAAGTAAGATAGGGTTAGGCTTATTATAAAGACTACTTTATAATACACTCACAAAATACCTCCTCAAAGTCTAATATTAAATTGTTAATTTAATAAATCCAAATTAAATCTAAACTAATTTATCTATAACTAAAATATCTATGCCTTATTAAAGATTTAAAAGAAAGTAATAATTCTATATAGATTATCATATCTTGAATACTATTAATACCTATAACTATTACGCACTACTACTAATTAAAGAGATACTATACTTATTATCTAAAGTAATATAATTTACAAAGATTAATATCTATATAGCTTTCTATAAGATTTATATTATGAAAAGAGAAATATATAAAACTACTTTTTAAATATACTTCGGCTTATTTAAATAATTTATTAAATGTTTTTAGTTAATCAGTATATTTATAATGTTTTGATCTTATACTAAGAATATACTCTAAGGCATTCTTGATAACCTTACTATAACCTACGTATATAATATCTTTATCTATAGTAATAAATTCAAAGATAATCATAACAATCATTAAGTAAGTTCTTTAAATACTTATTAAAGACTAACTTATACTTAAATCAAAAACAATAGAAGTTCTCTATAAACTAAATTAAATATTCAGACTTTATTATTAGAATAAAAAGAGTTATCTTTTCAAATTCCAAAAACATTAAGATTATATTAGAATAAAAAGTCTTGAAGAATATTTATAATATTTTGTACCCCTTCAATTCTATAAATCTTATCATAATCTAATTAACTACTTTTCTAACCTGCTAAAACTTCTAATATAGCTAGTATAAAAAAGAAAATTATTCTAACAGAATACTATATACTAATAGGTATTTAAGATATTCAAACGTATATTTACTTTAGAGTCAATTATACTTCAATTAGATTTAGAGTGGTATATAATAATAGAAGTAGATTGCTTAAGTATAATAAAGAATAGTTATTTCTTATAAGATAATAGAGATAATATATTATAACTAACTACTTATTATTTAGCTAGACCTATTCTCATCTAATAGAATTATATTATTTATAATATAAAATTACTAATAGTTATATTATATTTAAAGATATAATTAGTAGAACTTGAAAATATAGTAGAACTATCTACTATTTCGCCTTATTATATAGCTTTAGAGTACTTTATAAACCTTAAATCCATCTTAAAATAATAAACTAAGTAAATAGAAGTCTTATTAAAATTTAACTTTATTATGAAATATTACCTAAATTATTTTATAAGATATTTTAATACTCTCTCTTCATAAGGCTAGAATAATATAATAAATCTAAAAGTTCTAATATAAGTCTTTTAATTTCTCCAAATTAACTTTGAAGATAGGAATAAAGTCTCTTTGATATTCTTAATTTATAATATATAAATAAAAGAAGGCTAAGAGGAAACTATATAAATAGAAGATATTTATTAGTCTATTATTAGTAAATTACGTAATAAATATACTATATATTAAAGTATTATATTACTAATACTTTAAAATTAGAAAATTATAATAATACTAATATATAGAATCTACCTGAAGATAGTCTACTAAATAGTAAAGATATTCTTACTAAAAGCTTTAATATAAGTATAAATAGTTAATTATGTAATAAGGAGAAATAATACTCTATTATATTAAAACTATACCTCAATCTTTAAATATGAATTATAAACAACTATAGTTTTTCAAATACTTTATCATTCCTCAGTCTTAGGTTATTCTAATATTAACTTAATATTTATAATACTTTCATAAGACTAATATTAACATAATACATAAAGAAATATTAAATAATTTATTTGGATATATAATATTTATTAGTATTTATATTAGGGTTTTAAGTATTACCAAGGTTTGTTATAATTCTTATTAATTCCTAATAAACTCTAATTATAAATTTCTATAAGTCTAATGACAAACTTACTATTCATTAGAGAGAAAGACTTAAGATTCCTAATAGTAATTATAAACTTACTTTTTAAATATATCTAACTAGAAGTTATAGTATTTCTAATTATTAAGACTTATATAGAGAAACCCTGAAGTACTTTTAAGTTATTCTATAGCTTCTCTATGCTAATTATTACTGATTATAATTTAGATGAAATCTATACTTTTTAGATAATATCATATTATCTAATAGATGTAGTTATTAATATTATCCTATCCTTGGATAAACAGTTAAATAGAAACAATAATATTCAAAATATAAATACCCTTATATATATATATATATATATATATATATATATATATATATTATCTTCTTATAATTAGACTAGCCAACTTATATTACTATAGGTTAATTAGTATTAAATAATAGAGACTTTTTAGTTATTAAGATTAATCTAAAAATCTCTAGAGACTAGCCTATTACCTGAAGTCTAGATCTAAATTAGCAACTTTGATATCATATAGAGACTTTAATATAATTAGAATATTAATATATTCTTCCAATATCTTATTAAATACTATAAAGACTCCTATTATAATAGTTAAACTCTTAGAAAGATTTACTACTTCTATTAGGAGTTTAAATAGATATTTATTAAATTTCTTATTAAGTTTAAATTAATTATAATATAAAGAGGAAGATACTCCTAAGAAGTAGATATATAGCTAAATTACTTCTAACTAGCTTTCCCTTATTAAATTTAAATTATTATTATTAATTATAATACTAACTAGATAGACTATTATACTACAATCTAATATTACTATATAATTATCATAGACTTTAAGATCCTTAATATAGAGTTATAGAATTATAAGAAATTATAGTTCTTATTCTAATTAGAACTAATGATTAATTAGAATAAAGATATATAGATAATAAGTATAAAAGTAGCTTAAACTACTCTAATATTAGTATAATACTATTATAATATTACTCCTTCTTATTATAGAAATCTAAATAGATAAATAATTATAACTAAAAAGCTTTAGTTAACTCTTATTATAAATATATATAAAATCTATTAAGTAGACTTTTGGAATATCTAGATATATATATAAGTTAGTATTTATATCTATTATAATACTAAGGATTATTTAAATATTAAATATAGACTATATTCTACCTATTTATTAATAACTTCTAATATTAATATTTAGACTTTATGAATAGATAAAAGAATTATAAATAATAAGGAAAAAGCCTAGCTTTTTAGAAGGAACTCCCTAAGAAGTAAATTAGTATAACTACTGATATGAATACTCTACCAATAGATAAAACTAGAGAGATATAGAGATAAATAGATAAGCTACCCTTTTTAGTTTCTATATCAATAAATAATAAGTCTTTTATTTCTATTTAAATTAATAGTAATTATCATTATTATAAATTATTAGTAAAGAATTTATAAAATAGTAACACTTTATATTAATTGTATTACTATAGTTCTATCAATTAGATATAGTTTTAAATACTAATTAGGAATCTTATATAATTAAAATAATAAAAACATATATCAAGCTTAAAAAATGAATATCTAAAGCTTTATTATATATAATCTTAAAAGTAATTTATCTAGCTATCTTTAGGAAGTTATAATTATAATATTAAAAAGCTATTTTAGACATTCTAAAACAAAGATAACAATAGACATAGTTAATAGCTTTATTATTCAAACTATTAGTAATATACTAAAAGATTTATATATAGATAGATTTATAGATCCTATTAAATTACCAATTATAATATCTTTTACTTTAAGAAAAAAGAGGTATAAGTAATTAGTAACTAATTTAATATGAATTAATATAGCTCTAATAATTATATTACTAGCCCCTTTAGAATAGCTAATACTTACTTTACTAATTATTTCTACTTTCTTTATATATTTATTTAATAAAGATAAAGACTCAAGCCTTCTACTTTATTAAGAATTACTTAATTACTATATTTACTTAAAAACGAGTTTGAATAAAATAAGATTAGACTTACTATAAAGACTACTTTATAATATACTTAGAAAATACTTCCTTAAGGTTTAATATTAAGTTATAGACCTAATAGATAAAAGTTAAATCTAAATAAGCTTATTTATAATTAGGACGCCTAGCTTCCTTATTAAAAAACGTAGGGAAAAATAGTAATTCCATAAAAGTTATTATACTTTTAATACTATTAATACTTATAATTATTACCTCCTACTATTAATTAAAAGAATCTTATACTTATTATCTAGAGTAATATAATTTATAAAGATTCATACTTATATAGTTTCTTATAAGATTTAGCTTAAAGAAGGAGATAAGTATAAAACTATGTTTCAGATATATTTCTATTTATTTAGATAGTCTATTACCACTTTTAAACTAATAAATATATCTATAATATCTGAATACTATATTAATAATAAACTTTGAAATATTCTTGATAATTTTATTATAGCTTACTTAAATAATATTCTTATCTATAATTATAAATGAAAAAATAATTATAAAGATAGAATTAAGGAAGCTTTTAAATAATTATTAAAAACTAACTTATATTTAGATCTAGAGAAACATAAATTCTCTATAAAATAGACTAAATATCTAGGTTTTATATTTGAGATAGGGAAGAATATGAATTATAATTCTAAAAAGGTTAGAAATATATAAGAATAAGAAGTCCTAAAGAATATTTATAATATTTTAAATTTCCTTAGTTTTATAAACTTCTATTATAGTTTAGTTACCTATTTCTCTGACTTAATAAAACCTCTTATTTAACTAATATAGAAAGAAATACTATTTTATTAAAATACAATATATTAATAAGTATTAAAAATACTTAAATTTATATTTATCTTAAAGTAAATTATAACGTAATAGAATTTAAAGTAATATATAGTAATAGAAGTAGATTACTTAGGAGTAATAATAAGTAGTTACCCCTTATAAAAAGATAGAAATAGTATATTATAACTACTTACTTGTTATTTAATTAGATATATTCCAATTTAGTGGAATCCTACCACTTATAATAAGAAACTACTAATAATTATATTATATCTAAAAGTATCATTAGTAGAATCATAAAATATAGCAAAACTATTTACTATTCTATCCAACTATAAGTCTTTAAAATATTTATGAACTTTAGACTTATCTCAAAAAAATAAGCTAAATAAATAAAAGTTTCATAAAAGTTTAATCTAATTTTAAAATACTATTTAAACTATTTCATAAACTTTTCCTTCCCTAAGTCTTTAACTTTATATAGAGAATATTTAGCTCCTAGCTAAAACCTATACTCCAACCTACTTTATACTAACAGCTATAGCTATAATTACTTTAGGTTTTTAAAATCGCAATAAGGTTGTACTAATAGTATATAAGTCTTATAATATATTTAACCTTAGGTTATATTAGCCTTCCCTACTATTAGCTGATAATAACTTCTATAATAAGTAGACTTTAATATATATATCTTTTTAGAATAAAGTAGTATCTAATAGGCTACCTCTAAGATATATTTAAAATATTTAGAGTTATCTTTAAACATCCTACTTTTAAATACTAGATTCTTCTTTATTACTTTAATTTTGTTTCTTTTAGCTCTATTAATAGCTTTATCTTCTCATAATATATTAAGGTTAAATATAACTATAGTTATTTTAAGGAAACTAGAGAGGATAGTAAAGTTATCTTTATATAAAACTAGCTCCTTTAGGTTTTTATAAAAGTAGTTATAGTTCTTATAATTATTAATGACTTTTATAAAGTTAATATTTATATTAAGGTTGTAGGGGTTAAGTATAGTAATAGTTCTTATTATTATTATTAGTAGTATTATTATAAAATGGTCAGCTGGTCTATAGTAGTCTATTACTCTCTTTTTTATTTATTGCTAGTATTATTTAGATATACTAGTAGTATTATTACTCAATAGGTATTTAGTTAGTATAAGTTAATATGATAAGTACTACTATAGTAAGTTTAATACTTTAAAGCTATTACTAGTATATTAAGCTATAACCCTCTATATAGACTATTATAGAACTTATACTAGTAAGTTTATATACTTAGTTATTATTCTATTATCTATTAGCTCCTACTTTTAGATTAAAGCTAGGTTTAAACTAGTAGTTATATTACTAAGTCTTTTTAATTATATTTACCTATAGGGATATATACAAACTATAGTATATAACTAGGTATTCTCTTATTATAGAGATTATTTACTAGGTGTTGTATAAGGCTACCTATTAGACGGGGGGCTGAATATATAAAGCTCTACAAACTATTTCATAAAATATCCTAATATTCTTTCTTAATAAAACTAGAATAATAAAATAAAACTAAAATTCTTAATATAAGCCTTTTAACGTCTCTAAATTAACTTGAAAAATAAGAATAGGTTTTTCATAATACTTCTAATTTATAATATATAGATAGAAAGAAGTTAAGAAGAAGTTATAGAAACAGAAAATACCTATTAATATACTACTAATAAACTACTAAATAAGTATACTTTATTCCAAAATATTATATTACTAATACTATAAAATCAGATAATTATAATAATATTAATATATAGAATTCGCCTATAAATTATCTACTAAATACTAAGAATATTCCTATTAGAAACCTCAATAGAAATATAAATAACTAATTATATAAGAAAGAAGAATAATATTCTACTATACTAAAACTAAATCTAAGTCTCTAAATATAAACTACTAATAACTATAATCCTATAAATCATCTATAACTCTTAAGTCTTAAACTACTTTAATATTAACTTAATATTTAGAGTACTCTTATAAGACTAATATCAAAATCATATATTAAGAAGTATTGAATACTTCATCTAAATATATAATATCTATTAGTATTTATATAAAAACTATAGATATTACTAAAACTTATTACAACTCCTATGAATTCCTAATAGGTCTTAAGTATAGATTTCTATTAACCTTAGAATAAAACTACTATTTATTAGATTTATCCTAATATAGAAAGAACTTCTATTTCTATTATTCTAATAGAAGTAATAAGATATTATATGATATTTCTATAAGAATAAATTGTATATAAATCGCTCTATAAATATATACTTATTCTACTTTTTTACTCCTAGTAATTCTTAAGTAAATAAGATAAAGGTATAGAAGTTCACTCTTTTATAAAGTATTAGAAGTAGCTTAAGCTATATATACTATAGTATAACACCTTATATACTATAGTTATAATAGTTAATATATTATAGCTATATTATAATATATATTATACTTTAGCCTATATGCTATCTATCTAATATATTATATATTATAACTATAGTAGTCTATATATTATATTAAGATATATATACTATAGTTATAATACCTTATATATTATAATTATAATACTTTATATACTTTAGTTATAATATGTTATATACTATAGCTATAGTAGCTTATATACTATACTAAGATATATATACTATTATTATAACGTTTTATATACTATAGCTATAATAGCCTATAGACTATAGTTATAATTAGAACTCTAGTAGTATAACTAGAATTCCAAAATAAACTCTCTATATAAGAACTTTAATATCTCTATAAAGAATAGTTAGAAATAGTTAATTATACTATTAATTGAATTACTATTTCTCCTTCTATTTAACTATTATTATTATAAATATTTTAAATA
>QAPF01001095.1:0-13262 GCA_004367935.1 Colletotrichum sidae | reverse complement strand
CCTGTAGTATAAAGTATATATATATATATATATTATAACCTAAAGATAGATATTATAAATAAAGATAACTATTTATATACTATTTATATAATCGATCGATTACGACGTTTAATAGTTTCAAACCAAGAATATTATTTAATTAAATTTAAAGTGATTACTTTTTTTTTATACTTCTTAGTATTAATACTTTCATCAATCTTACTAATTCTATTTATAACTACTTGAACTTTAGAGTTTAAAGCTGGATTATTAATACTATAAATATTTATCTAGTGAAAATAGACTTGATATTTAAATAATAGTATGAAATTAAAATATATTAATTTAAGTTATTTATTCAATTATATTTTACTAAGTTTCTTAAGTTATTAGAATGCTCAATACTTTTACTTCTATTTTAAGTTGTTAAAATATTTAAAATTAGTAGTATTAAGGTTAGTATTTTAAAGAAGATAACTATTATAATAAAGAAGTCTATTAAAATTAAATATTTCTAAAGATATCTTAAGAAAACTTTTATTCTATTTTTTTTGAAATATAAAAAAGATATTTTAACTAGTAATCTTTTAATTACTAAAGAATAGTAGGAGGAGATTGAATTTATTATTAATAATATTAAGGATAAAGAAGATGATATTAATAATCCTATTAAATATTTAAAGAAATATATTAGAACTATATCTAAATCTATAAAGAGGTTTGTCTAAATTAGAAATTAGGAGGCTTTCTTTAAGATAAATAACCTTAAACATTAACTTGAGAATATTAAATATTAACTAGTTAATTTAAATAAGAAGTCCCCTCTAATTAGGTATATTTTAATAAAGTCTATTTCTTTTAAAAAAAAGTAGTTCGAATAAAACTATAGAGGAATATAATATTTAACTCCTTAAAATAGAAATAATTAGTAATATTCAGCTTATTTAAATTATTCTCTATACTATTTATTATTTAAATTTTACTTTTTCTTATAAAGGTTATTTTTATATGATTAGAGTTAGTAGTTAAGATCTACTTTCTAATTATTGATCTTAATATAAAATTAAGTTGAGGGGATGTTATATTCTAGTTTCTAATAAACCTATAAAAGATTTAAGAAGTATCTTACTACTTTTTAGATTTCTAATAATAATAAATAAGTAATTCAGTCTGAAATTTTAATTTTAAGTCTAACTTTTTATAATTAAAGAATAAGAAAGTTAGTGAAGTAAGGAAATTAATCTAACTTAAGCTTTAGTCTAAATAATAGAAAAAGTTCAAATTAGCTTTCTTTAAGAATAGAAGTATCTCTAAGTCTACTATTAGAATTCTAATTATTATATAACTTATTATTATTTAGCTATTTTAAGTACTACTACTTACCTAGCTTTCTACTAATAGTCCTATCTCTAATATTTCAGTTACTTTAACTAAGTCTTCTATTAATTAATGTGGTTGTATTAAAAATCTTTAATCTATTTAAAGTTATATATCTCTTGGACTCTTTGAAGGAAGTTATATCCAGTAGTCAGCTTTTGTCTTATTTATCCTATAAATACTACTAGTTCTAAAGAACTATTTAAATAGAAGAAACTTTAGATAGTATGATATAGTTAGTTAATATAATTACTAATAAATAGGAAAAGTATAAATCTATCTATTATAATTACTTCTTTAAAGGATTATAATTATATAATATTAATACTAGCTAGCTAGTAGTACTTATTACTAGCTACTAATAGTTACTAATTATAAATAGCTAATAGTAGGAGCTAATAGTTAGTA
Source organism: Colletotrichum sidae (assembly GCA_004367935.1). Classification (NCBI taxonomy): domain Eukaryota; kingdom Fungi; phylum Ascomycota; class Sordariomycetes; order Glomerellales; family Glomerellaceae; genus Colletotrichum; species Colletotrichum sidae. The sequence goes on along the minus strand of QAPF01001095.1, from coordinate 11,498 downwards.
GTAGTTACTATATAGTTTATATAACTAATAGGAATACTAGTTATAGTTACCTAGCATAGGATTTAAACCTACTACTCTTATTATAATAATAAGAGCCAGCTAGATATTAAACTACTATATCAAGCGGGGTCTATTAATTAAAGTTTTATCTTTCAGGTAGTTATTAGAAGATTTAGAGATTAAAGTCTTAGAGTTTAAATAGTTCTTAGTAGTTTTAGAAACTAGAATCTTAGCTTTAGTATTCTAACAATTTACTTTTAATAGTTTTCTCCTATCTAACTCTAGCTTTAGTAGTTTTTCCCTATCTCTTAGATAGGTTTTAGTATTAGCTTTTTCTTTTGCAGGAGATAATTAATTTTCTATATCTCCCTAAGTCGACTTTTATATACTAATTACTACCTTTCGCCTATTTACCTAGGGTTCTAAGTTTAGATAGTCTATCTTAAATTAAATATAAACTTAGATAGAAAGCTTTATTCTTTATAAATAACTTAAGGAATTTCGCTACTTTCTAACTCTCCATATAAATATTACTAAGATATTTTATTGAATAGTTAGATTTTAAAAGTAAAGATTACTTATATATATTATTTGAATAGTTAGGAATAGTTTTAAAAAGCTTACTTATCTATTTTAACTAGTCTTAAGAGTATTACTTCTAGATTTATAAAGTTAAGAAGTATTGTAAATTCTTAAACTTTATTTAGGTCAAGTTTTTTATAGGTCTATCTATTAGTATTATATCTATAGGTATATAGATTACTTTGAAATTCCTTTTTAAATATTCTTAGTATAATTATATTTATTAAATATCTATACAATGAGATCTAATAAATAGATATTTATTATTTAAAATCATTAGTCTAATTATTTAGTAATTATTATAATAGATTTTCTAAATACTTCTAAAGTTAAACTTAATATCTTAAAATAATCCCTTTAGTATTATAATTTCTTTTAAAGTATATTAAAAGCTGAGAAGTTCTACTTTAGTTATTAATATTATAATAATACTTTATTAAGTAGCCTTCTATTAAATTAGTTTTCTAAATAAAAAGATAATATAACCATAATTTAATCTTCAAATTTCTCTATAATCTATAAAAGAAGTATTTCTAGTAATTAGGAATATTTTTTATTAAGTAGCCTTCTATTAAATTAGTTTTCTAAATAAAAAGATAATATAACCATAATTTAATCTTCAAATTTCTCTATAATCTATAAAAGAAGTATTTCTAGTAATTAGGAATATTGAAAGTATCTCATTAATACCTCTTAAGCTTTTAAATTATAATATTAAAAGTCTTATTTTATAGAAATACTAAATGTATAGTTAATAGTATCTTAATTTACTTAAGAAGGATTTATAAAGTATTTCAAAAATAGAAAGTATATAGATAAGATATCTAGTTTTATTATAATTAATGTATAAAGGATGAAACCTACTTTTATTTAGTATATATAAATTTCTTCAAATATAGTTTGACTACTATTTATAGTAAATAATACTACTAGAAGTAGTTTTATAAGTATTAGTCTAAATTTAAAATCAAAGTATTTTGTAATTTTAGTAACATATATTATAAACTAAATAAATCTTCTAATACTTTTAGTTTCTTACTATTTAAATCCCTAAGAAGTATTTAATAAGACTTTATTCCTTAAGTTTATAAGTATACTTTATACTTATAATAATCTCAAGAATATCTTTTTTAGCTATTTTATAGTATAAAAGAAGAATATCATCTATATAGAAGAAGATATAGATATTTAAATTCTTATTTTTAAATAAATAAGGTTCTTCTAGGTATAATAAGAAGCCTAATAACTTTAGAATAGTATAAAAAGCTTTATATTAAATAAGGAAGATATTTCAAAGCTTATAAAAAGCTTATTTAAACTCTATATATTTCTCTATAACTTTGAATCTATTTAATAGTTTAAGTATTATTAGAGATTTATTAGGATTTCTTATAGTATTTAGAAATATATTAATAATATCAAACTATAAGACTTTAAAGTTAAATTATACTATAACTACTATAGCTATTTGAAATATTTAAATAATTAGTATTACTATATATATAGTTTATAATAGATTAACTAGTTGTATATTTCTATATATATAAATCCTCGTCTTATATTACTCCAAATAACTATTTATATTTAATTTATAAGTAAAAACCTATCTAGGAAGAAGGGGCTTAGTTTTAATATTCTAGTAATCTATTTCTCATTAGGTATTTTCTCTTTTAATTTCATAACTTTAGCTTTTATGATTTTAATAAAGGACTTTTATAATAGCTTTAGTAAGTTAGTAATATCGTTTTAAGTTTTTAGCGTTATAATTAGTTGATTGATATGTATTTAAATTTTAGTAGAAAGAACTTTTTTTTTAATATTATATTTTAAATACTAAGTAATATTATTTAAACGTTAAAACTATCTTTCTTAAATTTCTATTATTAATTAGGTAAATAAGTATTAGTAAAACTGTCTTAATTATATTCTATTAGATATAAAATACTACTATTATATCTTTAAAGAGTATTATATAGTTGTTAATATTAATTTCTAGCGGAAGTTACTATTATTGTCCATTCTTATATTATTAACCTATTTCTTAAAAAATTAAACTTATTATCTTAATTAGTTAGAATTTAGAGGTATATTTTAGCTTTATCTAAGTTAGTTAAATAGGGGTTATAAAGTATTTACTTCTATACCTATTTAAAATAGGTATCCCTTTTTAACTAGTTAGATTCCTAATTTTCAATATACTATCTAGTTCTCTAATTATTAGTATATTTTTCAAATTCTAATTACTACTAGGAATTACTTCTTTTAATTAAGATTAATTAAAGTCTTAGACTAGTTTTAATAGTTTAGGTATTAGTTTAAATATAATTAAATTCTTCTTATTAGTCTTTAAGACTAAGTCTAGGTTTAATTTAATATTTTAGGCTATTTATAGTATTAATGGGATAGCTAATAAAAGAGAGGTTTCTTTATTAAATATTCTTACTATTTTAAAATTCCTAAGTATTTTAAGAATAAAGTCTTTATTTTGTTTAGTAAGTAGTTTAATTAGTAGTTTTAAAATTTCTTTTATAAGTATTTAATATAAACTTTATCTTAAGTAAAGTTTTATTTTATTAAATTTAATATTTTAGGTAATAAGAATTCTTTAGAAAGTAGGGACTTAGATTTTATAGAGATTATAGGTGTTTAGAATATAGCCTATTAGGTATTTAAGATATCTTTTAAATTTAACTTGAAATAAATTTTTCATAATACCTTATTTATAGTATTTCTTAAGTAGGTATATTTAATATTTATAAGTATAAATCTATTTCTAGTAAGGTTATAAGTTTTAATAAGGGCTTAAAGTCTTCAAATAGTATTTATTAATAAAAATACTATTTAAATTAAATTTCTTTAACTTTATCTAGTAACTTCTAGTTATTTTAAATATTTAGAGATATATTATATAATATAGTTATTATTTGAATTAATTTTATTTAGAGGTTGGATAGTAGTCTTATAGCTTTTCGTATTTATATTCTTTAAATAATTAGTTTCTTTCTAAGATACTTATTTATTCTAATTAGCTTTTTCATATAAGAAGGAAAAAGCTTGAGATTAATTCTTTATTTTATTAACTTTATTTAATAATTACTTTTTCTATTCATTATTATTATAGGTTTTTTAATATTCTTTTAAATCTTATATATTAAAAGACTTCTCTATTATTTTATCTTAGTTTTAAATATTCTTAGTATTTAAAAGATTAAATTATAAGTTTTATTAGGTAATATAAATATAAAGAGAAGATTTGAAAACTTATTTTTAATAATAAGTATCTAAGAGTTACTTATAAAAGTCTTAGGAAAGTTAAATAGATTTTAAATAATATAGTAAAATAGGTGAATTAAGTATAATTCTAAAGTTTATTTAGAGATAACTTATTAAGAGTAGGATTTTAAATAATAAGAATAATCTAATAACTTTAGTTTTATAAACTGTACCCCTTAAGTCTTAAGGATTAAATATCGAAAGGTATTCTATTTAAAGTATTATATTTAAAAGTATTATATAGAAATATTATTAAATTATATTTCTAGAAGAACTATTTCTAAATAAAATTAAGAGAATAGTATATTTAGAGACTTTATAATAGCATTGAAACTATTTAAATAGACTATAAGATAGTTTAAAACTAGTTTATATTAAAATAATATAAAATCATACTTTTTAAATACCTATCCTATAATAATAGATTAGTTAATTAGGTTAAAACTAAAAGTATTAATAAGACTTGTATATTAGACTTTAGCTTTATTAAGAAGTGGGGCTTCTAGAATAATATTAATATAAAAGTTTTTAATATAAGCTATATTATTTAACATTAAGTCTAGTATATTCTTCTTATTTAAATTGTTCAAAATATTCCTAATTACTTTTTTATCTTGTCTAATTGCAGGGAAGTTAGCTAAATTATATTAAATTATATCTATCCCTTTATTTAATTTAGAAGTTTTCTTTTTAAAGAAATCTATTAAATTAGTAATATAGATTATTCTATAGCTATGAAATATTATATTCATTAAATATAAGTAAGGTTTTTAAATGATTAAGAAGATTTCAAAAGGGATTTCAATTGACTTCTTAAGTAGTAAGGGGTTAATACTTATATATATTAAGTTAGAAGAATAATAATTACTATTACTAGACTTACTATCCAAAGGAGTTATTTTAGTAGTTAAAATATCTAAAAGCCTCTTTTTAATTTTATTAATATATCTTTTAGAGTTTAATTATCTCTTTATTATTAGTTTCTAGTAGAATATATAGAGTTCTGGATTATTTATCCTATCTATAATACTATGTTCAGTAGTAATTATTATTTAAATATATAGGAATCCTATATATAAGCTTATAATAGTATATTTAATATACTTATAGTCTTTTAGAAACAATAAAAACCTTCTGAAATTATGTAAGTGCTTTAGTTTTCACTAAGATATTCTATCTGATTTTTTATAAGAATAATTAATATAAATAGCATTTTACTATATCTTTATATTAAGACTTTATTAATATAAAATAAAGTAGAGAAGACTTCTCTATATTTAATTAGACTATTAATATTTAAATTTGGAGTTTTTTCTTCAATAATATTTTAATATTAAGTTATAATTTAATTAGGTGAAATATATTAACTAAGCTTTGAAAGTTACTTTTTTTAAGAAAGATTTATAAATTTTAAGAATCTAATATATTACTATTTAAAAGTAAATAATATACTACTTATTATACTAGGTTAAATTAGAGATATTTAAACTAGCTTTCTTAAGGATTTTCTTATATTCTATTCTAATTTATTACTATATAATTAAATTATTCTATATATATTACTACTTTAGAATTCTTAGAAGGATTTGAAGGTAGATATTATTATTATTAAGGAGTTCTATTTAAGTAGGTATTAGTAAGCTATTATTAATAATCATATTAATTTATATCTAAATTATATTATAGTGTATTATATATTTAGCTCTCTATCTAGTAGGTAGCTTTATATAATACCTAGTATTAAATTTGTATAATAAACAAAACCTAGTAATATACTATAGTTTATATATATCTCTATAATCAAATATAGTAGAAAAGACCTAGTAGTATAGCATTTAGTTTAAACCTAGTTCTAATTTAGAAATATATAGGTAATATAAGATAATAGAATAACAACTAGGTATAGAAACTTACTAGTATAAGCTATATAATAGTTTCTATAGTAGGTTGTAGTTTGATATACTAGTAGTAGCTTTAAAGTATTAAACTTACTATAATAGTACTTATAATATTAACTTATACTAACTAGTAATAATACTACTAGTGCATCTTAATAATACTAGCCTTATAGATAAAAGAGAATAATAGAAGACTAGCCTTCTCTTTATCCTTTAATATATTTAAATCAATAGCTATCTATAATAATACTACTAGTAATAATAATAATAGTAATAATAAGAATATAGACTACTTCTAGCTAGTATTACTATATTTAACCCCTATAACTTCAATGTAAATATTAATCTTATCAAAGCTATTAATAATTATAACGATTATAACTACTTTTATAAGGGTCTAAATAAACTAGTATTATATAAAGACAACTTTACTACCCTTTCTAGCCTTCTTAAGATAGTTATAGTTAAATTTAACTTTAAGATATTACTAAGAGATAAAGCTATTAGTATAATTAAGAAGTATAAGATTAAAAGAATAAAAAGAATCTAATGTTTAAAAGTAGGGTATTTAGTAATAATTCTAAATACTTTAAATATATATTAGAAGTAGCTTATTAAATATCTAAAAAGGTATATATATTGAAATCTATAATAGTTATTAGTTAATAGTTAGAAAGGCTTATAAGAGTATTATTAGGTCAGATGACCTAAGGTTAGAAATATTATACTATTATATACTATTAATATAATATTCTTATATAATATTTAAAGACCTAAAGTAACTATAGCTATAGTGGTTAGTATAGGGTGGGTTAGAATATAGGTTCTAGCTAGATGCTAAATGTTTTCTATGTAAAGCAAAAGGCTTCTAAATTATATTATAATACTTTTTTATCTCCTTATAATTAGATTCTCATATTATTTAACGCTTAAGATTTATTATATAATAGTTAAAAACATCTTTGATCAAAAGAATAAAAAGCTTAATATCTTTAAGTATTTATTAATTAGTATTTCCTTAGATAGAATATTTATTAAAATTAAGTAGATTAATTAATTTTGAGATATTAAGATTTCACTTGATATTTCAATTGAGGTAACTCTAAATATTTTAGCTAATTATATAGAATTCTAATATAATATATTAATAGTTAAGGTTAGAGCTATTAGATAGCTTTATCACTATATTAAGGTTATTAGTAGTTAAGTATACTATTTTCAAGTAGTTTCTTGAAGAATTAATATAATAGATTGAAAAGGATTTCCTTTATATTTATTATTTAAAAATAGTTTAGAGGGTAGTTGAATATTCCTAGGCTTATAATGATGATAAATAAGTAATATAGTATATAGTTTAAATGAAGGATATTTAAAGTTATTTAAATTAGAATAAAGCGTTTAAATATATATAAATAGAGTAGTTAAGTCTTATATAATTCCAGTATAACTACCTAGTAGACTCTATACTATACCTATTCTCATAATACAATAATAGAAGAATATAACAAAGAGAAGTATAAGTAGAAAGGTAGTATAATAATAATATTATAGTAAGTATAGAATAGAAAGTTATATAATTCTGAAGAAAATAGGATAAGGCTATATAAAGAAAGAAAAAAGTAACTTCTTATAGATTAAAGAAAGAAAGAGTATAATATAGAATTACTTAAAATAAAAGTAATAGGAATTTTCTTTTTAATAAGACTATTTAATATTCATAATACCTGAATTTCCTTATTAGTAAGACTATTTAATATTAATAATACTTAGGGGAAATATCTTAGATAGATTTTTCTAATTAGTTAGGATGATTTAGATGATAAAGGCTACTAATAAGTTATTAAGATTATTAATACTAAATATTATTATAATAATAAGATAGAAAAGTAATAGGAGGTATATTATAGACTTAAGCCTTAGGGTTCATATAAGATATTACTATTAGGGTTCTATATAAGTACTATCTTTATAATTTAATAAAGAATTTTCATTTTAGGTATAAACTTTTCAAGTTTATTATAATACTATTAAGACACTACTAAAGTATCTCTCGTAGCTGGCTTCTAATACCTAGCCTTTCCTATTTATATGGTATAAATTAAGAATACTAAGAAAAGCCTACTTTGATCCTTACAATTAACCTAGAGAAATTGAAAGATTTATATTAAAAGTTTTAATTCTATTATATTATCTTAGTCTTATTAATAGAAAGTATTAAGATATCTTATAAAGTAACCTGAATAGTATTTTAAAATAAAACTAAACTTTAATAAAATTTCTACTTATTTAGCCCATTATTCTAAAGATAAGTCTAAAACTTATAGCATATTCTAAAACTTTATAATTAGAAAAAATAGTAAATAGCTTTATTATATTCTATAATTCTACTAATTATACTTTTAAATATAATATAACTACTAGTATCTTTTTGTTATAAATAGTATAACTCTATTTAATTAGAATAAGTCTAACTGAGTAATACATAACTAGTTATAGTATACTATCTTTATCTTCTTATAAGAAATAGCTACTTAATATTACTTCTGAATAATCTACTTCTACTACTATATATCATTCTAGATCTTATAAAATTATACCTGTTAGATTTATCTTAATATATAAAGAACTCCTAGTTCTATTATTCTATTAGAAGTAATACGAAGTTCTACAATATTTCTATATAAATAAGTTATATCAAAATCGCTCTAAAGATATATATTTATCTTATCTTTTTACCCCTAGTAGTTCTTAAGTAAATAAGGTAAATATGTAGAGATTTGTTTTTATAGGATATAAGAAGTAGTTCAAGCTATATATATTATAGTTATAGTGCCTTATATATTGTAGCTCTAGTAGCTAATATATTGCAGCTATACTATAATATGTATTATATTTTAGCTTAAATACTATAGTTATGATGTATTATATACTATAGTTATAGTAGTTTATATATTACGCTGGAGTATATATATTATAATTATACTACTCTATATATTATAGTCATAGTAGCTTATATACTATGGCTATAGTTAGAACTCTAGTAGTATAACTAGCCCTTTAAAATAAACCCTCTATATAAGAACTTAAATATCTCTATAAAGAATAGTTTGAAATAATCAATTATACTATTAATTAAACTACTACTTCTCTCTCTATTGAATTACCATTATTATGAATATTTTGAGTGAGTCTTTATATTAAGAAAACTACTTTTATTATATTATATTTCTCCTGATTTTACCGTTATCTATAGTAATAACTCAACTATTGACTTATCTATTTATCTATCTATTAATAATAAATAGTTCTAAAATAAGTATAAACTTAGGTATTTGAAAAACTTATTATTATATAATATATTAATAAAATAGAATTCCTTTTTATATTAACTTTATAAAAAGTTCTATTAAGCTAGAGAAATAATCAACTAAATTATAAGAAATATTTATTAAATCAAAAGAACTCTAGAAATTATAAGTATTCCTAAGACTTTCCTATTTCTATATAATTTTAACTTTCCCAGAGTTATAATTAATATCCTTCTCTATCTTAATAATAAAATCTATTTATTTTATTTATTATTAATTTACAACCAGTAAATATTATAATCAATTGATTGTATAAATAGTATATAACTAGTTATTTCTATTTGTAATATCTATATCTAGGTTATAATGCGTATATATATACTATATACTATAGGAATAAATCTATATAATAATCTTTCTACTCTTATTAGTCTAAATAAATAAGTTAACTATTTAGTTACCTATTATTATAGCGTTAGCTACCTTAGTACTATATTTAACTTAATACTAGTAATACTCTTTTTTATAGCTAAAGTATATAAAATACCAAAGTTAGTATAAAATATAAAAGTAGAATAGAATACAAAAGTAGTATAAAATATAAAAGTAGTATAAAATTACTTCTAGTTATATAAATCCTTTTAATTATAATAAAACCGCTAAAATACTATAAATAGTATTTCTCTATAAAGATATATCTTTTTATTTAATCTTATATTAAATACTTTAGGTTTCTATTATAATATACTTCTCTCTCTCTTTATTACTTTCTTCTTATTATTTTATATACCCTCTTTTTACCTTTATCTCTTCTTCTTATTACTATTAGTAACTTTTATAACTTATCCTTCTTTCTATATTATTACCTTATTTATTATTATAAATCCCTTAAAAGTTTGATTATTAGATTCTTTAGTTATGCTATTAATAAGACTATTTTTACTATTAATTTAATAAATCTTCAAGATTTCTTTTTACTTATATAATTATTAGAATATTATAATATTAATTCTAAGATATTTCTCTTTAGTAATATCTAATTTAATAAGATGCCTATAAAAGGAGTAGAAGTTAGTATAAACTATTATTAGTATTATTAGTATCTTTAAATATTTAGTTATTTATTTAGAAATAGTAGAAATTATATATCTTTCATTAACTCTTATAGTTATATTATAAACTTTAGAAACTAGTATATTTTTTATAATTCTTTTTAACTTAATAGAAGAAAAATATATAATATTATTTTTAAATTGAAAAGTATTATTATTTTTATTTTTCTCTCTATTCTTAAAATAATAATAAATTCTCATTAGCATATTATATCTTTATTATTAATAAAAGATCGTTTAATAAAGATATAAAGTGTTATCTCCTTAATATTAATAGGAATAAATATTAAGCTTTATTTTAAGTTATTTCTCTATTATATAAAATACTTATTAAATCTCTTAATATTTTCTTCTACTAGATCTTAGTATTAAATTATAATAGAGAAGTTAAAATATACTTCTATTAGTATATAGAAGCTATATATACTTCTTATATATATTATTTAATATATACTAACTTTATTTTACTAGAAGTATAATTAATAAGTCTAATCTTCCTATTTTAGTTATTTTTAAATAGGAACTATATTATTATTATTTTTAAAGATTATTATACTTCTATTAAAAATAAGAAGCTTATTATTTATAAATATTAACTTTAGTTCTATTATAAATCCTATTTACTAAACTTCTTCTTCTTTGTTATTATCAAATTTAAATAAATAAAAGCTAAAAGTATTATTTATCTATATATTTATAATACTAAAGTATAAGCTGTTTATTCTAAAGATTATAAAATATAAGTTATATAATAAAATTTCTATTTTTAGAATCTCTTTATAATAGTTAGAATATATTATATATTAATATATATCTAACTTTATAAAGTTATATAATAACTAGATAATAATAATAATTATACTTTTTAAATATACTTATTATAAGTTAATAAGTAGTTTTATTAAAATAAAGCAATTTAGTAGTATTTATTTTTATATATATACTTGAGTCATATTATAGAAATAGACTTCTATAGGAATATTAGAATATAGTATTACTAATAGTATTAATATGAAGTAATTGGTAATTCATTATATTATTAGTAATTATGTAAAGAAATTAGTTTTTTCTTAGTTATTAAATTTCTTAACAACTAGTTGTAACTTTTTATATAGTATATTATTAGTACTTTTAACTTTATCAATAAATCTGAAGCTAAAGATCCTTATTTGCTTATATTATTAAATTATTAAGTTAAGTGTGGTATTAAAATAGCTAAAGCTATAGTAGTAAGTGACTAAGTAGTTGACCTACTTATTTAGGTTAATAAGAGTAGAGGGATTGTTATATAGATTTATTTCTATAGTATATAGTATATATATATA
>QAPF01001094.1:0-13327 GCA_004367935.1 Colletotrichum sidae | reverse complement strand
AGAGTTAGTAGTTATATAGAGCTCTAATAGTAATATTTTATATAAGCCCTAAGGCTTAGGTCTATGATAATTACCTTATATTACTTATAAGCTACTTTATAATTCTATTAAAATTATATAAAAACTTCTTAAAAAGATTAGTTTTTATCTTCTATTAAATTAGTCTACTATTAGTCTATTAAAACCCCTATTAAAAGCTTTATAATATTAATATTTACTATTATTTTTCGCTATCTTCTATTTCTTTTATATAGTCTACTATTTATTATTAAGTTAAATTTAAATAAGAAATTCATTAATATTAGAAACTAGCTATAAGAAATACTTTAGTAGTATTTTAATAGTATTATAATAAATTTAAAAAGTTTATATTTAAAGTAAAAACTCTTTACTAGACTATAGGAGTAATAGTTATATAAAATCCTAATAGTAATATCTTATATAAGCCTTAAGGCTTAAATCTATAATACTATTTCTAGTTAACTATTTAGTAAGTTAATAATTAATTATTAATACTATTTAGCTATAATATATTAGAAATAGAAAGAATATAATAAACTAGTAGATTACTATTACTTTAAAAAGACTATTTTAATTATATTTAAGAAGAAGCCTGTTTAATACTCTAGAGCTATACTTGCCGTTCAGGTTGCTAACATACTGTACAGCTACTGTTAAAACCCCCCCCCTCCCCGGTAGGTACTCACTGCGATTGGTGTCTAGAATAACCTACCGGCTCCGATACTTGCAACTCGATTGATAGTACGGAGTAAACATAACACATAGGTACCTACCTACCTTGCTGCACAGGTCACGCCTGCTGCACCTTGGTGGGGCCAAGGCAAAGGCCTGGCCGCCTGGCAGCCCTGCAAGTATAGCAGGGCGAGTTGCGTGGCATTGTCCAACCACAGCGACGGAAGCGATAAGACTGCCAGTTGTTGACGATACAGGCAGCGTCATAAAAACCAAGTTCGGATTTTATCTATCCTGCTGGCCTGCTGCACCAACAAGACATTCCTCTGCTCCAGCCTGACCTCACTTGATGGAGAAGCTACGGTACGGCCGATGATAGACATGGGACTGAGATGGCCGAATGACTAGACCGCAACAAATAACACAACCTAATCGTAACCCCAAGATCCCTTCCTCCCCAGTGTCGTGTCATGGACTTGTCCATTGCGCACAACCACTTCCTTGCCTCGCCTCTCTTCCGTCAGGTCGCATACCGCATCCTGAACGAACTGCCCCGTCCAACTTGCCTGTGATCTTCTTCACTTGGCTTCCGCCCCCGTCTCCGTTTCGCAATACTTAGGCACCCATCAAATAAACAGGTATCGGAGCAAAGCGTTACTTGTTCGCTTCTTCGAAGCCTCTCTCAACCCGTTATCTCCATCTCCGCCCTCCAGCCCACCTCGCGTGGAGCAGCCAGTTGGAACGTCCACCCGTTTTCTGCGACAAACCTGGCCTTGGACGCCCACTACACTAGCACCATCTCAATCTCCCGCGGCGCTACTCCACTCGGACCGCCTAGGGTGGTAGAGGCAGATTTGCGAGCTATTGATTGACGGCTTCGCTCATTGCGCATGCTGACCAAAGATAGAGAGGGAGAGGGAGAGAGAGAGCGCGCGAGATTCATCGTAGCCCCAGGTCCGAGAGCCATTTGTTACACTATAAACAACCGTCCGAACGCGCAGTTTGCGACCGTTTGAGGCTCTTTTCCCTCTTCTTCCCGCGTGTCTCGCAAGCTCTTGTCCTCGCCCAAACACTTTGCCCACCGCACCGCGTTAGTTCTGTGGTTCGCAACCTGACAAACACTTTCTCGCCATGTCCTCGAGGAACCCTTCGACGTGGGACGAGTACGAACGGGGCGCTTCTCCCCAGCGCTCCGTGAGTATTGACTCCAACGCCGTGGCTGAGGACCAATCGCTCCTCGGTGAGGATGAGGAGAGCGGCTATGGTGGCAACACCCATGGTCTCCGTCGCAGAAGGTCAGCTAGCTTCCACCTCTTGCAATGCCCGGCCCTTCCTCTCCTCCTCACCGCTGCCAGCATCGTGACAGATTCGTGCTACTCCCCCGCTGACACTTGCCCAGGTCTTCTGTCACGCGACACCTCGCTGCCATCACAGACATTGGCGGCGTAAACAGTATCCGTTCCTTCACTCGCAGCTGGGCGCGTGCAGCGGGCTTCGCCGAAGTCATACCCCAGCGGCCCTCGTTCGTTTTCGCACCCGACCAGGCCCCGATCGCTTCCTCTTCGAGTGAAGCCCTCGACTATTCCCGCAGTCTCGTTGAGCCCGAATCCCACCCTAGGACCTCTCTGCTGAGGCAACACCTCGAGGCTACACCCGAGAACGGAGCGAGTTCCTCGAGTCACAACGGATCGTCTAGCTTCGGTGCCGAAGGCTCAAGCCAGAATGACTTCCGCGAGAGGGAGCGCAAGGCCATCGAGGCTGAAATGTCTGGCGCCGGGCATAGGTCGAGCTTCGGCAGCGGCCGTCGGCCGTCGCAGTCCATTTTCGCCGTTGCGCCGCACCTGGCCACCCCGCCGTTGTTCGGCAGCTACAGCTCCTACCGCACCTATGGAACCGTCTCTGAAGTTGACGCCCCGTCCATGGCCCAGGCTGGCGAGCTCTGGCGCCAGCAGCAGGAGTCGGGTGGGAACGTGCCCGACGGCGATCACGCCCCTATCTTGGTGAAGGAAGTTGAGCAGGATGGTAAGATAGTGTTGACCGTAGAGGGTCAGTCCACGCTGCCACAGACCATCTTCAACTCGATAAAGTGCGTCGAACCCCACCCCCGCGGCCGGTCCTCGCCGCATAGCTTGGCTAACGGAAAAGGGCAGCGTCTTGATCGGTGTTGGTCTCCTCAGTCTTCCCATGGGCATCAAATACGCTGGCTGGATATGCGGCATGGTCATCTTGGCTGGTTCCGCGGCTGTGACGGCATACACTGCAAAGCTCCTTGCGAAGTGCATGGACCTGGACGCCAGCTTGATCACCTTTTCTGACTTGGCCTACATCTCGTATGGCCGCAACGCGCGCATCGCCACCAGCATCCTGTTCACCATGGAGTTACTGGCGGCCTGCGTTGCCCTGATCGTCCTCTTTGCCGATTCGCTGGTCCTTCTGTTCCCCGGCTTCTTGAGCGTCAATATGTGGAAGATAATCTGCTCCGTCGCCTTGATCCCCCTCAATTTCCTCCCCCTCCGCCTGCTGAGCTTCACCAGCGTCATCGGCATCGTATGCTGTTTCAGCAGTAAGTAAGGGCTTCGCCCGGCCTTGGCTCCTTCCGCTGACTGTTGCTGCCGTAGTTGTACTAATCCTGGTCGTCGACGGACTCATCAAGCCCACGACCCCCGGCTCCCTGATCGAGCCGGCAGCGACGTATCTTCTCCCGTCGAATTGGGGCACCTTACCTCTGAGCTTCGGTTTACTGATGAGTCCTTGGGGCGGTCACAGCGTCTTTCCCAACGTGAGTCCCGTGTTTCTGTGTTATCTCCCTTGGCCTTATCATCAGCGCAAGCTCTGACGACTCGAACAGATTTACAGAGACATGCGACACCCACACAAATACCCAAGAGCTGTGAGAACGGTGTTCACGTCAGTGGTAGATCCACCCCCCCTGCTTGAAGCCCCGTTGCGCCTGGCTGACCGACCTGAAGTACCTCCTCGACGCCTTCACCGCCGTCGTCGGTCTGCTCATGTATGGCGACGGCGTCATGGACGAGATCACAGCCAATATCCTCCAGACGAGCGGCTACCCTCGCGCCCTCAATTTCTTGCTGTGCATATTCATCGCCATCATCCCACTGACAAAGATCCCGCTCAACGCTCGGCCAATCATCTCTACCCTCGAGGTCCTTACCGGCATCCACCAGCATGCCGTTGCCGACAGCCAGGCCATGGTCGGCCGCTCCGCTACCTTCCGCGGCATCATGAAGGTCGTAATCCGCATAGTCACCATCTTCCTCTTTCTCGTCATCTCCATCGTTTTCCCCGCTTTCGATAGCATCATGGCTTTCATGGGCAGTGCGTTATGCTTCACCATCTGCGTGCTGTAAGGCCCCTCCCTCCCCATCCCGACTGATTGACCCTAAGCTGAACCGCTTGTCTGATGCTCTGCCCAGATTACCGCTTGCTTTTTACGTCAAGCTCTTCAGCAAGGAAATTTCTGCCAGAGAAAGGCTGCTTTGCTACATCCTAATGACCATCTCGACCATCCTGTCGGTGGTGGGTACCATCTGGGCCTTCCTTCCCAAGAGCCTCATTGGCGCCGAATAACGTTCCCAGTCTTCACAAGAAGGCCAAAAACCAACAAGAAAAAAAGTACAGTTTCGCTGGGGACACGTGGCTCTGCCCTGCTGGGCCTCTCTCGTAGTGTTCTCTGGCGTTTCTTTTGTAAGGATTGTGGCATGGCGTTGATAAATGACATCTGACGTACGCTTTCGCCGGCGGTCACGACGGGAGGGCGGCTTGGCTCCGAGAACATAGCGTCGGGGGAACACAGGGCTTCAACGTACTACGTCTCAGTCAAAGATATGTGAGGGGGAATCGGAAAAGTCTTGCACAGACAGACATGCGGTGCCAAGTGTTTACCCCTCGCACTTGACTTTTCGTCACTCGGAAAAAGCCTGTATATCCACCGTCATGGGGCGCATCTGCAATGATAATGTAGAAGGGCAGAGCATGGAACCCGATGACGACCTGGGTTAACTTTGATTCACTGCCACCATCGCGGCTGCCCTAGCCGAAGCTATCATCTGTGCCTCACTACCAGAGCGTGAAGTTTCTTCCTGTTGCTTTCACATTGCGGTCGTGACGTGACCAGCAATGCTTTCGCTTGTGTTACCACACTCATCATACTCAGAATATATACATACGTATGTGGCCATCAAGCCCATGATCACATAGTCAACGGAGAAAAGATTGAGTGGGTAACTTCTGGTATTTTGATTAATCAGTGAATGTTCTAATACACAGAAAGCGAGTTGAGTTCCATCATCCAAGCAAAGACACAATATCCACGTCATCAAGCCGCAACATGGAAGTGTCGCGACTCAACATGCAGAAACCTGGCGTCGCGCATAGGAGTCAACCCAACCACAAGAGGTGCACCGGCTAGGAATGCGCTTCCTGCCAGCCACCAACCCACTCAATGTCGGCGAAACCGTTGCGCTTCTCACGGCGCCAGTAATTCCAATCTCTGCCCTTATTCCAGGGACATTCCTTTATCTTGTCCTTTGGAGACTTTTGAGGGTTGGTGTGATTTCCTTGATGATCCCAGTGGCAACCCAGGCCTAAGGCCCGTTGTTGGCGGACAAAGTCTCCCGACTTTTGGGTGTGGGACGAGCCCGTGTAAGCCCGGCGACGTTCTCCCAGCGCGCTCCACTTGTCGGACTGATCCCGTCTCGGGGGCGACTGCCGAGTGGAGAGCATCGGCTTCGTCTTGGGGGGTGAGGAGTCCTGGAAGAAGAATCCGTCGACGGCCAAGTCGCTGTCAATGTCGTGGTGAATGGTCTTCGGGGTGATGTGTGACCGTTGCGGTGTGGTCGCCATTGGCGTAGCGTCGACGGTGTCACTGTCAGCCTTGCTGTCGTGGCTCCACGTCCGTGAATTGAGGGTTTTTAAAGACTGCATCTGCCTCGAACGCTCCGCCTCCACTTCCTCCTCGTCTTCGTCCCACATGTCGCTCCAACTCTTTGCCACCACGTCTTTACGGCCAAAGACGAGCGACATTGACGAAAGCGTGTTTCGAGGCTTGGCCATGGCGATAGGCAAGGAACCAGCCATCGGGGAGACCTTATGCAAGGGTCGTGGCGCTGCTTTGACAGGCCGGCCAATGTGCAATGATTTCATTGAAGCCGCAAGGCTTGAATTGAGCAGTGAAGACATCGAGGGGGTCTGAGCAGAGCTAAGCCAGTCTGAGGTCTCACCGGACTTTGAAAACAAGTCTTCGGTGTAACTCTCGTCATCGGGAATGGCACTGAGCTGACGCATCGGCTGAGGCGGACTCGTGTGCAGAGCCTTGGCCCACGGAAAGGCGCCAGTGTCGACCTGCGGACTCTGGAGGGAGGGAGTGCGCAGAGGCTCGCGGTTGGCGCTGGCAACGACGTGACGTTCGGCAGAGCAAAACTCGTCGTCGTCCTCCTCAGAGGTGGTGAAACTGACGACGCGGAGAAGAGCTGCACGTGCTCCCACAAGCGACCGCTTCTTGGGGTCAAGGTTCATACACTGTACAATCACCTCATACGTGTCTTGCGACATGGAGGGAAAGACGTCGAAAAGCGACTGCTTGTCCCGGGAGAAGTCCAAGAAAAGGGGATCGGCTTCTGTGGGCGTCGTGAAGGGGTTCCTGGAGAATAAGATGTTGAGAAGGCAAATGCCAATAGCCCAGATGTCGGCCTGGGCTGGAGAGTACCCGGCACCAGCAGAGTCAAACTGTTCAGGGGCCATGTAGCGGTCGCTGCCAACGGTGGTCTCCATGCTCCAGTTGTCCGTTGTGGCCAACCCAAAATCGCCCAGCTTCATCGCTCCTGAATTAGAGAGAAAGATGTTCTCAGGTTTGATGTCACGATGATACACGCCCTTCGAGTGGACGTAGGCAACAGCGTCGACCAGCTGGAGCATGAACTGCCGGACATGCTCAGTTTCGAGAGGGCCATGACCCTTGCGAATAGCTTCGTACAGATCGCCTTGGGGGCAAAACTCGAGAACGATGTAAACGTGGGCCTCGGTTTCGAAAGACCGGAGAAGGTTGACGATGTTCGGGTGTGATCCCAGACGACCGTGAAGCACGAGCTCCTCGGATTTCTCGTCGACGGCGAAGTCAAGGCCGGCATCGTCGGCGGCTCCCTTCTTGGTCAGACATTTGATGGCAACGGTCTCACTGGTGAGCATGTCCCTGGCCATGAAGACAATGCCAAAAGAGCCATGGTTGAGGGGCGAGATGGTCTTGTACCGACCATCGAGCAACATGCCATTCTGAAAGTCGTCTCTCAAGCATGCCATTTCGAACTGAGGAAGGTGTTGTTGAGGGTATCCGAGGAAAGGAACGAGGGAAGTTTCCAGTAGGATGTTACAGCCGTGAAGCAAGCTTCTCCTGTTTCCAGATTTCGTTGCCTAGGGGATGGCAAGCTCGATGTTTGTCGTACTGTCGGGGAAGGGGCAATAAATGCTGTTTTTGGGGTGTCGTAAGTGTTGCAGTAGATCGGAGGAGAGGTTGTTGACAAGAATGTACAAGTTAAGAAGGCAAATCTAACAGAAAAGAACGCGGTATCTAACTCCTATTCGTTCACGTATCAGAGGCTCATTGATGGGTATTTTTCGGCTGTTATCGAACAAATGAAAGCGAAAGTCTGTTCTTTGGTGGTGGTTTGGTCGTCGTTGCTGCAGCGGCTGCAGAAGTAGATGGCGAGTCGTAATGGACGGCGAGTAGTCCAGGGTAAAACAAAGGCGGGTTTCGTTACGAGGACATGGAAGTAATGCAGAAGACTTTAAAAGTGAAGATAGAGCCCGGAAGTGCAAGAGGTTGGCCAGACCAGCGTTGGAGAGCTGATTGTAGGCCGGAAATGAAGGTTGCGAGTTCTGACTGAGAGAGCCAGGTAGTTCGAGATGGTTGGCAGATGAGGCGGATCAAAATGCAACATCCACTGGACACGATTGCCTGGAAGTGTGGGTTGAAAGTGGCCGAGAGGTAGTGGAGGACGATGTTGAGAGGATGGCTTGCAAGCAAGCTAATTACCGGTGTCGGCAACAGCGTAGGCTACGGCAGCATTCGAGCGTTGACGATGGCGTATTCGAGAACGAAACGAGTAGCTGGATCGTTCCGAGGTCGAAGTGGTCGAGGGGACTGAGCTCCTTTTAATATCGAGGGGGTGAAGTGTCGTTGAATGAAGCACGAGACCCGAGGAATGACAAAGCGGGCGGGGGCCGAGTGAGTCAACGTACACGGGATCTTGTGGCGGGATAACAAGAACGGGGCGAATGAAGGCGGAGCAGAGTTGGAAGTCGAAGTTACCGAGGCCTCTCTTTTCTTATCTCTCTGTCGATGATTGACGGGTTGGTGTAATGTCAAGCCTTCGGCGGAGGTCGGTGGATTGCGTGATTGCTTGCAGTACTGACTCGCGGATTGTCGAGGACTGGGTATGAACTGATTGCGAGCAGACCGATTTCGGGAGTAAGGGAAGGAGGGGGAGAAAAAGCTAGCGGGGTGGAGGGGATTGAAGCGGATAGGGGGATGATGAGGATAGCAAGCAAAGAGAGTAAGAGAGGCCGCTGACGACGAAATGTAGGTATGGTGGTGTAGAGGGGATGGGGAGAGAAGAGGTGAGAGCAACGAAGGGGGAGTATTAGAGTAAAGTAGGAGGTGCAGGATGTACGTAGTTTGACAGACAGGAGAGAGTTACGGTGAAGCAGGTTGGACGAAGTGGAAGGGTGGACAAGTAAGGCAGGGAACAGAAGGTGAGCAAAGAGGGTGGGAGAACGTACGAGTGTGAGTAACAGACGGAGACAGAAGAAGATGGAGGTGAATAGACGAGGATGGATGAGTTTGGATCACATACCTAGGAAAGGACAGCAGGTTTACAGTAGTGACTAAGGCCTGGATATGAGCGATAAGCGACAGGGGAAGAGAGACGTGTGGAGAGGAAGAGAGAGAGAGGAAGGGAGGGAGGGAGAGGAGGGGGCAGGCTCACGCTGAGAGAGAGCAGGAGATCATGCTGGGTGCCGGGAGGGGCGGTGATCATTGCCGCCGCTGGTCAAGCGACCAGCAAAGATGAACAGGATGCTGGAGGTAAATGGCCTGCGTAAGACTGCGGGCAGATACCTTGAATAGACGGACACAGCCGTTTTCTGCCGACAAGGAACGGTGTCATTTACGGTATGTAGACATCGACGGCAGGGCAAAAGGGCGGTGGGCTCATGGAACTATCAGATTCACAGGCTACCTCAGGTAGCCACAAGATAGGTACTGCACCGTCAGTGTGTACACCACTGCGTCGAACGCAGGCGCATGGGTACGGGACATGGGCATGAAGCATGGCACACACCCTCGGTATGCACAGTTGGCAAAGGCAGAGCAAGCTCGTCACGATACGGATACCTGGAGCATCCATTGGCTTCCATGGAATGAATGGCCGAGTGCCACCGCCAGGACAGCAGAAGAACGCTAAGGATACTGGGGCGTCTTATCGCCAATCTGGCCAGCCAGTGTCTGGGACTCCCACGCGATAGCCATGCTTAATTGGTCGGTAGGTATCCGTACAGTCTACAGAGCCCACGGCAAAACCAGACGCCAGACCCTATCCTGAACACGGAGGGGAAAACGGCAGGTACCAGCACGACTGATTGGTCCGAGAAGGAGGTGCAATAGCATTCGACTTCATACACAAGCTTGGCCTACGGGATTTAGTACGCTTAGCGCGGTCCAGCCGTAGTCCTTGACTCCTAGGTACGTACTCGGTCGTCAGAAAGAATGGCCGCTTTTCTCGACCGCCCACAAAAGCGGCCATTTTTTCTGACGACCGGGTGGTACGGCATACGGAGCACTATTACTTGTAGAAGGAGCACAGAGTGACACCGAATACCAGCTTCTCCGACGGCAGGCCGACCGAACAGCCAATGTGAACTTATTCTATTATACGTAATTAGGGGGCAAAAATTGGTGTGTATTAAGTATAACTAAACGTGGCTAAGCATATTACACGAGGCTTTATTTTAAGTAGTTTAAAGAAAGTAAAGCCTATAGAAATAATAATATTACCCAAGATTTAAATAGTATAAACTCTACTTCTTAAATATATTATTCCTAATATATCTCTTTAGTTTTAACTTTTAATTGATTAGTTAGCTTTCTGAAATAATACTAGTTCAACTTTCTACTTATATTTTATAAAAAGTTCTTTTCATAATTTTATTATTTTTTCTTAAATTTCTACTTTATAATAAAAAGAATAATTTTATTTATAAATTATTTAAGTATTTTGTATTAGTTGGAAAATACATCTCATATTTCTAAACTTTTTATTGAATTCTATCATTATCATAATTTAAGATTTATAGATTTTGATTAGTAATTAAAGATTTTATTATAATTTTTCAATATTAGAGATTTGTTTTAAAATTCCTTTTTATTATAATTTAAAAAAATATAACTAGTCTATTATATAAATCTAAACGATAGAAATATTGAACTAGTAATTCTAGAGAAACTTTAGAAAACTATTAGTTATAGAATTTCCTAAAAATATATTTTTAGTCTTAAAATACTTTTACCAAGCTTTTTATAATAACTAGTCGTTATAGATATTCATCTATTATAGTTTTATATATAACTATACTATTTAAGTAATGATAAAGTATAGTATTTATTAGTTATTATAATAGATTTAGATAGGTATGTAAAATTTATAAATTTTATTTCTACTAAATATATTGATAGTAAAGCTTATTTAAAGTATAATAATAGAGTAACTAGTAAAAACAACTTCTTAAATAATTTTGAATAATACTACAAGCTTTATTTTAATTATTAAAATAGTAGTAATACTTTATTTATCAACTTATTATTTTCTAAAATTTCTAAAAAGATATATTATATTTCTTGAAAAGAGTTTTCAACTATTACTATTATCTGTAAAGCTAGTATTTATAGTAATTATGAAGTTATTAAATAGATGGCCAACTTTGCAATTAAATTTAAAATAGAAGCCTTTTATTTTCTCAAAATATTTTGTTATTTATTTAGCTTCTATATAGTAGCTATCTGAAAAGTTCTAGTTTAAATATAAAATTTAGCTTTTTATATAAGTAATATCTAGTTTTATTATAATTATGATACTTAGTTACTTTTGCTCTATACTTATAATGGTATCTAAGTTCTATATTTTATATATAGATTTAACTATTAATTTTACCTAATAATAGTATCTATATTATTACTAGCTTATAATTAGTTAAAATAGTAATGAAATTACTTATTATTATAAATAATTATACCTCCAGTTCTAGTATTTAACCTTATAGTAATAGAAGACTTTATAGTAATAATCTAAATAGGGAAAGTCTTATTAAAACTAAGGTTTAATATATATATTTAAAAGTAACTACTAAGATTACAAAGTTAAAAATCTTTATAAATTTCTTGAAAATAGAATAAAATAGGATATTTATAAGAATTAGGTATTCTATAATTTATTATTCTTCTATATCTTATCTTTAATATAATCTAGTAGCTAGAATAATAATATATTATACCTCAATGATAAGACTGAAATCTCTTTAAATTCTATATAGCTAGTTATAAAAAAGTTTTATAGAATAAATATAAAGATATCTAGTTATAACTATTATAGTTAAAGTTCTTAATATATTAATTTAAACCTTAATAAAAGTATTCTAAATATTTTAATTCATAAGTAGCTTAAAAAATATTTTAAAGAAAATTATCTAGTTATTCTATAAACATCTATTCTAAGCTAGTAATATTAGAAACTAAGTATTAATTAGATAATATTTTAATATCAATATCCTATTATAATATTAGTTACTAGATAGTTTGGAATATTGTAATAATATAATTATAAGAATTTTAAAAATGATCTAATTATAGTTAAAGTATTTATATTTATATAAGTATTATTGATATATAAGCTATATTTAATATATCAAAATTATTTACTAATAGGAATAAACTAAGTCTTACTATATTTATATAGAGATTATAAGTTAGTTTATATTAGTAATAAAGAGTTTTTATCTTAATAATATAAAGTCTTTTCTTAAGAATAAGTAAGACTTAGTTTATAATAGAGATATTAAGGTTATAAATATTAGAGTTATAATAAATATTTGAATAGAATACCTATAGTTAGTAGTAATTAAATATCTCAAGATATTTGAATTATATAAAACTATAAAGGTATAAAGGTATAAGGTTATTATAGAAGAAGTTATTAGTTATTTATTATCTATAAAAAGGTTAATATAAAGCAAGTATACTAATTATAGTTATAAGGAGTTTAACTTTAGATTAACTAGGGGCTAGTTATAGTAATTAGTAGGGGGTAGGAAGGTTGAAGTTATACTTTAGGAAGTAATATATCTACTGATAGTTATAGTAAAGAGTAAGCTATTAGCCCCTCTTATAATTATAATATTATTAATAAAGTTTTATATATTTAGCCTCCTATCTAATATGGAGCCTTATATTATACTTAATAAATAATCTCTATAATAAAAAAATACTTTATTATATACTATAGTTTATTTCTATCTCTATAGGTAAATATAGTTAAAAAGTCTTAGTAGTATAATTCCTAGTTTAAACCTAGCCCTAACTCAGAAACTATATAAATATAGAAGCTAAATAGTAATAGAATAATAATTAAATATTTAAACTTATTAATATAAGCCTTATAATAATTAGAGAGCTATAGTTTGATATATTAGTAGTAGTTTCAAATTATTAAACTTACTATAGTAATACTTATAATATTAACATATACTAACTGAGTACTAATAATACTACTAGTATATCTTAATAATACTCACTTTAGATGTTAAAGAAAGCGATAGACTATAGACTAACTAACTATTTTTTAAAGTACAAGTTAATAGCTATTTATAATAATATCCTTACTTATAATAATATTACTAATAATAACACTAATAAGAGCTATTTATTATTATTATATTAAATCTTTATAACTTTAATATAAACATCAACTTTATAAAAGTTATTAATAATTATAAAAGCTATAACTATTTTTAAAAGTATTTAGGAAAACTAGTTTTATATAAAAGTAACTATTGGTTTATCTAGATGGTAATACATGCTATATATAATCTTACTATATGGGTATAAAGTAGTGTTCTAGTTATTTGCTATTATTATTTCTATATTATATAGTATGAAGTATTATATAAGGTTCTAGATCTATGATATAGTAATTACTTACTAATTACTATATATTTAGTTATAATTAGTATTAGATACCTAGTACTTATTACTAGTAAGAAATAAAAAGTATATTACTATATATATATTACTATATATAATTACTATATACTTTATAATATAGTATAACTAATACTAGCATTTTTTCTTTTTACTATATATTTTCATATTTATTTATTTATACAAAAATAGTACTTTTTATAATCTATATCCTTTTACCTTAATAATACTAAAATACCTATTTATCTATTCTACTTAAAGTATATATCTTTCTATTCAAATAGTTATATAATTTAAATTAATAAATGCCTTAAGAATATAATTTAGTATATGTTTTGTAAATATATTAATAGTATTGTTATCTCTATTAAT
>QAPF01001093.1:0-13501 GCA_004367935.1 Colletotrichum sidae | reverse complement strand
ATATATTTATAGATATAAAAGTAACTACTAAGATTATAGGGTTAAGAATCTTTATAAACTTCTTAAAGATAGAATAAAATGGAATGCCTATAAGAACTAGGTATTCTATAATTTATTATTCTTCTATAATCTTAATAATTCAACTAGAACTTCTTTGAAGTCTATATAGCTATTTATAAAAACATAATTATAAAGAAAATATAAGAACATCTAACTATAATATTTATAAATAAGGCTATTAATATATTAGACGAAGTCTTAATAAAATCATTCTAAATATTATAATTAATAAGTAGCCTATAGATATCTAAAAGGCAACTATCTAGTTATTATATAAGTTATTATATTAAGCTGGCAATATTAGAGACTAGGTATTAATTAGATTACATTTTAATATTAATACTTTATTCTAATATTAGTTATTAGATATTTTAAAGTATTATGATAATATAATTAAAAGGATTTTAATAGCTCTTTAGTTATATTAGATATAACTACATCTATATAAGGATTACTTATAGACTAATTATATTTGATATATTAAAGTTATCTACTAACAAGAATTAGTTGAGTCTTATTATATTTTTATAGAAATTATAAGTTAGTTTATATTAATAGTAGAGAATCTTTATATTAATAATATAAGGTTTTATCTTAAGAGTAGGTAAGACTTAGTTTATAATAAGGACGTTAAGGTTATAGATAATGAGGTTATAATAAATATTTAAATAAAGTATCTATAATTAGTAATAATTAAATATCTTAAGATATTTAAATCATATATAACTATAAGGTTATAAAGACATGAGGTTATTATGAAAAGAGTTATTAGTTATTTATTATTCATAAAGAAGTTGACATAAGGCGGGTATACTAGCTATTGTAATTATAAGGGGTTTAGCTTTAGATTAACTAGAGGCTAGCTATAATAATTAGTATTGAAAGGTAGGTAGGCAGGTAGCCTATATCTAGTAAAGTCATATCTTACGTTAGAAATATATATACTAGATATTCTTAGGGAAAGAGGATATAATATAAAAGAGTGAATAATAGTTATATTCAGTTAAAGAATGTTATAGTTGATTAATCTATATATATACTAAAAGAAGGTATAAAAGCCTTCTTTTATAGTACTACACTTAGTTCTAGAATATTCTAACTAGTAATCGTTAGAATATTCGAGTAATATAGGCTTATATTAGTAATTATAAATACTAAAGTTAATTACTAGTAAGTACTTTATAAAAGAACGAAGTAATATATTCTACTAAATACTTAACAGTAAGTCAAATACTACTATAGGGTAAATACCTATAGCCTAAAATTTTAATACTCCTTCTTTTACTTCATAGTAGTAAAAGATAAATAAGTGAAAAAGTAGGTAATAAGTACCCTATAAAAGTAATACCCAAATAAGTACCCTATAAAATAATAAGTATGATAGGTAATTAATATATAGTATCTTATAAAAAGTATTAAAGTATTAATAATAATCTATAATACCTAAAGAGAAATATCCTAGTTAGGATATTAATATTATAATATAGAATAATAGTACTAAAATAGGCTAAAGATTCTAGTAAAATTACTAAGTATTTATAATATTAGTAATACTTATCAGCCTAAGGAATTTAGAGAATTTAAAACTAGGAAGAAGTTTAATAAGCTTATTAGTAGGTATTTTAGAAGTTAATAAATATCAAGCTTCTATATTACTAGATAAAACCTCTTGTTAAGTAAAGAAATAGTCTATAGTTATATATTTAATATACTAATAGTACTTAGAATTATAAACTAGAACTAGAATCCTACTATTATTAGTATAAATAGTTAGAAGCTTTATAAGAATATTTAGCTTTATAAGTAGGCTTGATAATTCCTTAGTATTCGTAATAGTTTCCTATGGACTATTAAATTCAGCTTTAGTAGTAGATAAGTTTAATATAGACTATTTTTTCAATTTCTACAAAATAAGGCTACTATTTATAGTAAATAAATAGTTTTTAATAGATTTTTAAGTATTATAACAACCAGTCTAATCTGAATTAGTATAGCTTATTAAACTTATAATAAGGCCCCCTCTATAAATAAGTATTAAATTAGTAGTAGTAAATAGGTATCTAAATATACTTACAACTATTTTTAGTAGTTTCTTAATAGGTCTATAGAAAGACCTACTAATAAAAGTTACTAAAAAAGCTAAATTAGGCCTAGTTATAACTATAGTATATATAAGGCTACTAACTAAGTATTAATACTATTATAGTAAGTTCTTTTTAAAGCTATAATAAGGATTTTCTTCTATAAGAAATAAATCTTGTAAAGCCTTAGAATTAAGAAGGAATTTAGAAGACTTTATGGTAGTTATATTATTCTCAGATAGTAACTACTTAATATAATAGGCCTAAGATACGTATAGAATTTATAAAGCTTAGTTTCAAATAATACTTAGCTTTAAAAATATAATATTTCTCCTAAGTCTTCTATATTAATAAACCTTTAAGGAGAAGATTTAAATTTAGTTATAATAATTAGATATGTTTTGAAAATTGAAAAACCATCTATATAAATAACTAAATAAATAAGATCTTTAAGGCTATTATTATAATATGTATCCTTATCAGATTTCAAAAGTAAAAGTCCTAAATCCTAAAGAATCTTTTAAATTTTCTTTTACTACTATCTAGAGTTCTATTTAAATCTATATAAAGCTTTAAGTAGTAATAAAACCTACTCTAAAGTAAGGTTAAACCTTATATTATTAAAATTAAGAAAGCTTTCAAAAAGTTCGATAAAAAGTAGTTAAGAGATTTCAATATAAATCTCTTCCTCTAAATCCCTATATAGAAAGGTTCTAATTATATTAATATAATAAGTCTCCTGGGTTTTAGCTATAACTATAGCTAAAAAAGCTCTAAAAGTAATAGGATTAAAGCCTATAGTAAAAGTCTAGAAATAATCTATATGATCTTTTTACTAAAAGCCTTTAGCTACTAAATAAACCTTATATTTACTTATAGTTCTATCTAAGTTAAACTTACGCTTAAAAGCCTATATTATAGCTATAGGTTCTTTCATAGGATTTTTGTTATAAAGCTATTTAGTAGAAATAGCCTTAAAAACCCCTCAATTAATTAGCTAACTAAGTTTAGTATAAATAGCCTCAAGCCAATTATCACTTTTAGTACTACTTAAAACCTATTTTAATATTCAAAGCTCTAAATAAGTAGTCAAAGTATAGAGTATAAAAAGCCTTCTAGGAAATAAGACTTCTATAATCATTATAATAAGCTTTAAATTATTACTATTAAAGTCTGAAATAGTAGAAAGTACCCCCCTTACTATAGTATTAATAAATTTAAAATAAGGCGTAAATACTAACTTCGATTTATAAAGTCTAGTTAGTATATAAATAAAAGCGATTTTAGAAGTACTTTTATAAGATATAAAAGAGCCTTCTTCTGTAAAAACAGTAGATTTATTACTATTTTAGCATTTTTCAGAAAGGTAGAATACTAAAACCTTAATACCTATAAGCTATAAATCTCCTAAATTAGACTTATTATTATTTTCTAAAAAGGAAGAATCATATAAAGCTTGTGGAGGGGTAACTCAAAGTCTTATTATAATAGTTAAATTAGCTAATTTAACTACTATAGATATAATAGCATCTTGAGTATAAAAAGGTAATTTTCCTAAAACTAAAATAATACGGGTTCTTTCAATTAAAACTCTATTAGTATACTTTATAATACTCTTTTATTTAGAGGTATAAAGCATTTAAATCTTTAGAATAATACCCATTTCTTTAATATAACTTTCTAAAGGTTTAAGGTTAAATTCTCAGCTATTATTAAGGTGTAGAATACTAAAATAAAGTCCTAATAAGGTTTTATAATGCTCTAATTAAGTAATAATATAGCTATAAATATCGTTTTTAGCTATAGAATCTATAGCTCTATAGGAGCTATAATTATTAGTATAAAGAATAGTATAATTATTCATAATATTACTAATAGGACTTATTTTAATCAAATTAATATAGATTTGAAAAAGTAGTTTAGTAGCCTTATCAAAGCTAATTCTTAACTATTGCCTTATAATTTTGCTTTTAATATAATTAGAGCATTATAAATCGGCTTCTTTTAGCTAATTTATGAATATCCCTTCTATAGTTTTAGCTATTTTAACTAAAAAGGGATAGCTAGAGTATTTTAGGCGATAATATTACTCTATAATAATAGTAGTTAATTCAACCTTAAAATTGGAGATTTAGTTAACTATAAAAGCCTTGAAATCTACTATAAAACCTCTCATAACCTGAATAAAGCTCTATAATTTAATAGGTAAGTTGATTAAGTTTTCAGAAAGCTCTATATTATAATTAGTAGATATTATAGATCTTATTAAACTATAGTTAGAAATATCTATAGATTTAGCCAATTTCAATATAAATATAACTATTTTACTATATTTTTAGAAAACTTCCTTCTATATTTTCTAAAAAAGCTAAGAATTATCATAGCTTTTAATAAATAAGAACTCTAGAAGCTTTTTTATAACTATAAGTAAATAGAACCCTCACTATAAATTTAGAACTATAAAAAGATTGCCTTTAGTGTTATATAGAATATTATCCCTAATAAAACTACTCTTATTATAAGATAATACTCTAGAACAAATATCAATAAGAAATCCTAAAATGTAAAAAATATTAGTTAACTTTATAGGATTTATAGAACTATTATAATAAATAAGTAGCTTTATAATACTTATACTAAAGGGATTTATAAGACTTCTACTTATAAATATAGGGGCTAGGTTCTATAATATGTCTATTTTGGTAAAAAACTAAGGATTATTAGCTATATTAATAGTAGAGCTTATATTATAAAGCTAGTAATATTTATTAAGCTGAAATACTATATCTATAAGCTTTATGAATAGCTTTTTAGTATTTAAAAGAAAGCTTTCCTAATAAATAATACCTATAGGTATTATAAAAACCTTACTTTTAAAGCCCTTAAGCTCTATTTCAAGTATAGTAACTAAAGTAGTAGAAGTTATAAAAACCCTAGAAGTAGGCTTCTATTATTTATTAGAAAGCTTTGAAAATTTCGAATAATCCTTTTAATAAGACTTTCTTTCTTTAACGCATTTTTTAGTACTATAAATAAGGCTTTTAGATCTATTTTTAGATTTTTCAGATCCTTTAGAAGGATTAGGTATAATAGACTTTCTAAAAAGCTTTTTTATAAACGTATTCTATAAAGAAGTATTAAATTCCCTATAGTTTCCATTTAAAATATTAACTATAAGTATCTACAAAATAGGGGGCTCTTTTAGTCTTAAATTAGACCTTTAGTATTCTATTTATACAGAGTAAGAATACTCTAAAGCTATTATAAAAATAGTTTTTTCGTCAATATCATCTATATTAATACTTATAATAGCTAATTTAAATAAGTAGTTTTTAAAAGTACTAATAAATTCGGTAAGGAAGCTATAATTCTCGAATTTTATAATGTTAAATTCGAGATATAGCTGTTATTATAATATAAGTCTAATATTCTTATAACTAGCCTTTAAAGTAATTATAACTATATAGAAGTCCTATAAGTTAAAAATAAGACTTAGAAGCTCTATAATAACATTTTATTATATAAATAATAAAGCCTGAACTTTTTATTTTCCAGTTATAGCCTTATAAGCCCCCTTATTTTCAAAGAATCAAAGAAATCTAGAAGCTTAAAGTATAGCTTCAAGGAACCAAACCAGGAAAGCTATTTTCAATACCTATAAACCTCTATTTTCAGGCATTAAACAGCTTATAACAACCTTAATAATATTAGCTATAACTATAAATATAACGTATTTTTAGCTAAAAGGCTTCTAAAAATAACTAAGAATTTAACTAAGTAGTAAGGCTGAAATACTACTTAATAGCTAAGTAGTATTACTAATGGAAGATCAATTCGATTTTCGAAAAGTCGATTCAAATAAGTCGAATAAATACCCTATAAAAGAAGTAGGGTAATATCGAAATAGTAACTCTAGAGTTACTAGTAAGTGGAAAAGGAGAAGTTCA
Organism: Colletotrichum sidae; assembly: GCA_004367935.1. Classification (NCBI taxonomy): domain Eukaryota; kingdom Fungi; phylum Ascomycota; class Sordariomycetes; order Glomerellales; family Glomerellaceae; genus Colletotrichum; species Colletotrichum sidae. Next base: position 7,413 of record QAPF01001093.1, on the reverse strand, counting down.
GATATAGAAATATATATAATATTACTATATTGAATGTTATATTAGCCGGGAAAAATAGTCGAAATTTTTCGAAATATATTAGATAATTCAATTATTAAGTTTCATTTAATTCGATAAAAAAGATCTTAAGATTTAATAGAATAATATAAATAATAAAACTCCAGGTTTATAATCTATTGAAAAATATGTATGCAAATAGCTAATATCTAGTAAAATAATACCTTATATTAAAGATATATATACTAGATATTCTTAGGGAAAGAAGATATAGTATAAAAGAGTAAATAATAGTCATATTTAGTTAAAGAATATTAAAATTAGTTAATCTAGATATATACTAAAAGAAGGTATAAAAGCCGTCCTTTATAATACTATACTTAGTTCTAGAATATTCCAATTAGTAATTATTAGAATATTCAAGTAAAACAGGCTTATATCAGTAATTATAAATACTAAAGTTTATTACTAGTAAGTACCCTATAAAAGAACGAGGTAGAATATTCTACTGAATATTCAACGGTAAGTCGAGTACTAATATAGGGTAAATACCTATAGCCTAAAGTTTTAATAATTAGTAAGGAGGTAAGAGGGCTAAAGTTATACTTTAGGAGGTTATATGTCTACTAATAGTCGCAGTAGAAAGCGAGCTATTAGCCCCTCTTATAACTTTGACATATAGAAAAATAGATATTGTTAAATAAGTTATAAATAATAATAATAATTTCTACTATAAGACTTCTAATATAAGAGTTTCTATTTTCTTATATTTGAAGTATTCTGTAATATCTAATTCATCTTATAATTAAAATCTCTTATTAAAACTTATAATATTTATATTTGAAAGATTTTAAAAAGATTAAATTCTTAAGATTCCTTCTAATTAATAACTTATACTACTCTATAACTATAAGTAGAAATATCTTAAAATATATTAGAATAATTAAAAGATACTAATTGGAAGAATAGCTTTAAATACAAATCTCCTAAATATTCTAATATAGTATCGTATCTATTCCTTATATCTAACTTACCCTAAAAATACCTAAACTTCTCATCCCCTTATAATCTTATCTATATAAATAAGATTTTAAAAGAATATTGTAAGTAACTTTAGAAGTATTATTAATATAAGTTTTATAATTTTAGATAATACCTTATAAGACCTAAGAATAATTGCTATATAGATATAAAACTTCAAATCTTTTAACTATTTCTTATTTTAATATAAACTACTTTATCAGATACTCCATTAAAACTTAAATTAACAAATAAAATAGTCTTAAGTAATTCTACTATAACTCTTTAGTCTTATAATTTATAAGAAGCTTTATTAGAATTAAACTTTTTATAGTTATCTTATAAAGAGATTAAATATCTATTTAAGAAGAAAGTCTTATTGAAAGAAATATTATAAGTAATTATAACCTTATTTTAAAATAAATGCTATATTTAATCCTAATTAATTAAGATATAACTAATTCAGAAACGAATAAAAGTATATTCCTTAAGACTTATTAATTAATTATACTCAAGTTTTATATTTATAATAAGAATGAAGTATTTATAGCCATAAGTAAACAAGTAGGCTAAATTTAGTCTTATAATATTATCTTTTTAATTAATTCTTATCAAGGGCTAGCCCCAACTAGAAGGCGTCATACTGTAGCTAATAGTAGCTCGGCCTTTAGTATTTATATATATATACATACGCGTATATAAATAGTACTACCAATTAAGCTATATATAGCTATATCAAAAGATATATAATACTAAGTCGACTACTTATTGCCTAGTTATACTTAAGTAGGAGATATATAGGTATAGCTTATACCTAATAACTAAGTATAGCTTATAATATATATCCTTCTCTTATTCCTACTATACTACTTACTAGTAATAGCCTTATAGTAAGCCTTCTTAAGTACTTAAGTAATAAATCTCTAGTAGTATATTACTATAAGCTAGGGAGTAAATCTATATATAAATAGCTAGATATACTATATATTGAATTATAAGCTATAGAGTTAACTTATTATATATAAAAGACTAGTTCTAACTAGGAGGCGTAATACTATAGTTAATAATGACTCGACTTTTAGTACTTATATATATATATATATATATATATATATATATGTATATATAAATAGTACTACTAATTAAGCTATATATAGCTATATCAAAAGGTATATAATAATAAGTCGACTACTATTAGGAATAATACACTTAAGAGGTAGAGTTTATATTAGTTAAACTTTAGGTATTAGTATTATCTCTATAGGTTTCGCCTTACTTAAACTATTTAAAATAAAGCTATATATAGCATATATAGCTATATTTAGTTATATATAATCTATATTAGATTTTACCCCTTAATTATATATAATACTTAAGAGTCTTATAATACTAAAAAGCTATTAGGCTAAATATATATAGGATAATAACTTAATATATCTTTAATATTAAAATATCTACTTAAAATACTATTCTTTTAGTTTTTAAGAGAGCTAATTAATAGTTTATTTAGTATAATATTATTTAGATAGAAATTAAGACTTATTACTCATAAGACTATTTTAATCTTAAGGTAACTACTTATTAAAACTTCTTTTTAAAGTCTCTTTAGAAACTACTCTTAAGTAACTTTCTAAAAGCTAAGAAGTATTAATAAGCTTTTAAAATATTTAAATTAAATATTTTTAAAAACTCTACTCCCATAGAAGTAGATTTTAAAGAAGATTAATAACTCCTTATAAATACTATTAAAGAAATTTATTTAAGAAATATTATAGACTTTATAGGAAAAAGTCAAAAGCTTATATAACTCTCTATAGTCTCTATATTTTGAAAACTTAAGAAGACTAATATTAATAATGAAAAGAAATCTATATAATAACTTGAATCTTTAAATATATAAATAAGATATTTTAATATTAATATTACTATATAGAGAAAAATATAGTAATATAAATTACTAACCTTTATAACTATTTTAATATTATAGATTACTTATATATCTAAAATTCTATTTTGATATACTATTAAATACTTTAATCCCCTAGATTTTAAAGCCTTATTATAAGAATAGTAACTAAAATATAATTATAAAAACAATAAGCTAATATATATAAGGCTTAAGTAGTTAACTATATTCTTCTTATTATTAAAATATTTTAGATTTAAAATCTTATAACTTTACTAGTTTTCTTACTAATTAAGTCTGATATATAGGGCTGTATATTTATAATTTAAAACTATTTAGACTTTATACTTCTAAATAAATTTATTTTAGTTATTATAGAAGTAATATAGTATTCCTTTAAAGCTTCCTCATATAGGAAGACTAGTTATAATATTTCTAATATTATAATAAGAACTTTAGCTACTATTTTAAATACTCAAGGTAATAAGAAATACTTTTAAGCTTAGATAAGCCTTTATACTTTCTAAAGTATGAACTAAGTTATAATTTAGTATATTATTATTATTTGTATTTTTAATCAACCTATAAAGGCTAAATATTAAATATTTCTATTAAAGAGAAGATTCAATAATTACTAGCTTTAGATTTAGACTTCTTAAGGAAAACTTAAAGTTTTAAATAATAGTAACTATATAGCTAGCTTTCTAGCTAAAGTAATTATAATATTATATAGTAAGTATACTATAAAGAGAGATTATGGTAATATTCTTTCTAAGACTCTTTTATTCTTAATTGAGATATTTCAATTTATATCTTCTAAGATATAAAGTATTTTATATTTTTTAAAATACTCCTATAGGAAATTAGATTTAATACTATATAAAGCTTATACTTATTGAGAATTATATAAATACTAGGATGTTTATTATTATTAGTAAAAGTAAAGAAATTAAATTATACCTATATAATATTACTCTCTATATTATTCTAATTATAAATCTTATTTTTCTTTAATAGTTATAAAAATAAGGCTATTAGTAGAATATGAGGCTAAACTACTTATCTTAACTTTAGAGAAATAATTACTCTAAAGTTATAGCTATTGATATTTAATATAATTAGTAGGTTTTTAAATACTATATGTTTTATGAGAAATTAATTATTTTAGTAGTATAGTTAGTATAGTATAAGCGTTTTCTTAGATATTGCTACTACTATTAATATATTTTAAATACTATTTAAAGACTTTTAAAAAATAATAAAGAGTTTTAATATTAATAGTTAGAATATTTTAATAGAAAGCTTCTTAACTATTTTGTTTAATTATATAAGGTGTTTAGATTATTAATAAATATTAAAAATATAATTGATATTAGTTTATTTAGGAGGCGTGTGAGGTTTATAGTATTAATAAGGTAAAATATAAGATCTACTATATAGAATTTGAGAATACTTTATATACTACTCCTAAAGAATATATTACTTTTAACTTCTACTTCTACTATTAAAACTATAGTAATTATACTTTAGTTCTAATGCTTATAGATAGAGCTACTAATTACTTTTAAGACTTTTATTTTATTAATTATATTAGAGTTATTATTATAAGAGTATTTAAAAGTTTTAATATACTTCTTAAGTATTAGTATAGTATTAATATTAAGGTTTTTAAGTGTGATAATAAGGTTTCTAAGTATGAGAGTTTGAGATTTAATCTAACTTTTTAAAATATATATCTTAAGTTATTTATTCTATATACTTAAGGTTAAAATAGAAGTGTTGAATATATTAGAATAATTATTAAAATATATATAAAAGCTCTAAAATATAAAAGTAAACTAATTTATAAGTTCTAGCTTCAAACTTTATAAGTAGTAGTATTTCTTTAGAATTAAGTACTAATATATCTATTAGTTTACAACTGGTAAATATTGTAATCGATCGATTGTATAAATAGTGCGTAACTAGTTGTCTCTATTTGTAATATCTATATTTAGACTATAGTATATATATATATTACATACTATAGGAATAAATCTATATAATAATCTTTCTACTCTTATTAGCCTAAATAAGTAGATCAACTATTTAGTCTCTTATTACTATAGCTTTAGCTATTTTAGTATTATATTTAACTTAATACTAATAATACTCTCTTTTATAGCTAAAATATATAAAATGCTAAAACTAGTATAAAACGTAAAAGTAGTATAAAATGTAAAAATAGTATAAAATACTAAATTAGTATAAAATCGCCTCTAGTTATATAAATCCTTTAAATTATACTAAAAACTGCAAAAATACCATGAATAGTATTTCTCTATAAAAGTATATCTCTTATTTAATACTATATTAAGTATTTTAAGCTCTTATTATAATATATATCTCTCTCTTTTTATTACCTTCTTCTTATTATTTCATATATCTTTCTTTTATTTTTATTCCTTCTTCTTATTACTATTAGTAGCTCTTATAACCTATCCTTCTATCTATATTATTATTTTATTTATTATTATAAAGCTTTTAGAAGTTTAATTATTAGATCTCTTAGTTATATTATTTATAAGATTATCTTTACTATTAATCCAATAGACTACGAAAATCTCTCTTTGTTTATATAGTTATTAGAATACTATAATATTAATTATGAAGTATTTCTCTTTAATAATACCTAACTTAATAAAATATTTATAAAAAGAATAGAAATTAATATAAATTACTATTAATATTATTCATATCTATAAGTATTTAATGACTTATTTAAGAATAATAGAAATTATATACTTTATATTAATTCTTATAATTATATTATAAACTTTAGAAGTTAGTATACTTTATATAAATCTTTTCAACTTAATAGAAGAAAAGTAGATAATATTACTTTTAAATTTAAAAGTATTATTATCCTTATNACTTAATAGAAGAAAAGTAGATAATATTACTTTTAAATTTAAAAGTATTATTATCCTTATCATTTCTCTCTATTCTTAGGATAATAATAAATCCTAATTAAAATATTATATTTTTATTATTAGTAAAAGATCTATTAATAAAAATAAAGAGTCTATCTCTTCAATTTTAATAGGAATAAATATTAAACCTTATTCTAAATTATTCATCTATTATATAAAGTACTTATTAAATCTCTTAAGATCTTCTTTTATTAAATCTTAATATTAAATTATAGTAAAGAAGTTAAAATATACTTCTAATTAGTATATAAAAACTATATATACCCCTTATACTTATTATTTAATCTATACCAACTTTATTTTACTAGAAGTATAATTAATAAGCTTAATCTTCTTATTTTAACCTTTTTAAATAAGGATTATATTACTATTATCTTTTAAAGTTATTATACTTCTATCAAAAGTAAAAAACTTATTATTTATAAGTATTAATTTCAACTTTATTATAATTCCTACTTATTAGAATTCGTCTTCTTCCTTATTATAAAATTTAAATAAATAGAAGTTAAAAGTATTATCTATCTATATATTTATAATACTAAAGTATACATTATTTACTCTAGCAATTATAAAATATAAATTATATAATAAAATCTCTATTTCTAGTTTCTCTTTATAATACTTTAAATATATTATATATTAGTATCTATCTAATTCTATAAAGCTAGATAATAGTTAGATAATAATAACAATTATACCTTCTAAATATACTGACTATAAACTAATAGATAGTTTTATTAGAATAAAGTAATTTAATAGTACTTCTACTTATATATATATTTAAGTAATATTATAGAAGTAGATTTCTATAGAAGTATTAGAATATAATATTACTAATAATATTAATATAAAGTAATAGCTAACTTATTATATTATTAGTAATGATATAAAGATATCAATTTTCCCCTAATTATTAAATCTCTTAATAACTAGTTATAATTTCTTATATAGTATATTACTAGTATTTTTAACCTTATTAATAAATCTAGATATTAGTATTTTAAAACGTATTGGTATTATAATAATATAACTTAATAAGATCTCTTAATTACTACTTTTAAAGTATAATTTTATAACTATAAATTGAAATTCTCAAAAATTATAAAGAAGTTTAAAAGTATATATCTCACTATATTTAATCAGGAGGCAATATAAATTTTACTAACTATTTTTCTTTTATTATATATATATTAAGAATTAGAATAAAAGGATTATAATATATAAGATATTTAAACTATTATATATTATTAAAATAGTATTAGTAATATACTTAGTATATTTATAGTAGATCTCTTTAGTAGTTTTATATATAATATAAGTTTAAATAATAATATATAAAGAAAGAGCTAAATCTTCTATAAAGTAGGAATATTTTTTAAACATAAATAGAATAAATATAAAACTCTTTAATTTAGAAGTATTATTGATTATCTTATATCCTATTTGAAGCAATACTTCTTAAGTAGTTGTAAATATCTTATTATAATAAATCTTATATATGTAATAGAAGAATATATA
>QAPF01001092.1:0-13497 GCA_004367935.1 Colletotrichum sidae | reverse complement strand
CTATATTATATTAAAATAACTTAGGATCAAAAAAGTTAGTAATTATTATAAAAGGTTAAAATAATATATTTATTAGAATAACTTTATAGATCTTATAATTATCTTATAATTATTAATCTATTTAGATAATTAGTTAAACTTTAATTTTTCAGAAATATTTATACTTATTAAACTTATAAATATATACTTAATACTATATTAAAACTTTTAAACTTCTTATAAAAGTCTAACTAACTTTATTTTAAAAATATAATTTAACATAACTCTTAAAATAAACCTATTTCACTACTATTATACTTTTCATATATAGATAAATAAGTATTCTTAAATAAGATATAAGATATAAGTAATAATAATAGTTTCTTTTATAAAACTCTTAGAATAAGAATTTCTATTTTTCTATATTTTCAATACTTTCATATAATATAATCTACTTTATAGTTGAAATTTATTATTAGAATTTATAATATTTTTATCTTAGAATTCTTAACAAAGTTAAACTTTTAGGATTCTTTCTAATTAAGTATTTATATTACTTTATAATTATAAGTAGAAATATTTTAAAATATTTCAAAATAACTAAAAATACCAGCTAAAAAGATAGCGTTAAATAAAGATCTCCTAATTATTCTAATATAGTAGTTTATCTATTTTTTATATTTAACTTTCTCTAGAAATATCTAAAATTCTAATGCCTTTATAGTTTTATCTATATAAATAAGATTATAGAAATATATAATAAGTAATTCTAAAAGGATTATTAATATAAGTTCTATAGTTTTAGATAATACTTTATAAAGTTTTAAAGTAATTATAATATAAGTATAAAATTTCAAACTATTATAACTACTTCTTATTTTAATATAAACTACTTTATTAAACCTTTTACTAAAGTTTAAAGAAGTAGTTAAACTAACTTTAAATAGCTTTATTATAATTATTTATTCTTACAATTAGTAGGAAATCTTATGAGAATTAAACTATTTAAAATTATCTTATAGGAAAGCTAAATCCTTATTATAAAGAAAGTTTTTTGAAGAGAAATACTATAAATTATTATAGTCTTATATTAAATTAGGTTTTATACTTAATATTAATTAGTTGAGATATAGCTAACTAAAAGGTTAAAAAAGGTATACCTTTTAAAATATCTTCAATAGTTATACTTAAGCTTTATATATATAGTAAGAATAAAGTATTTATAATTATAAATATAAAAATAAGCTAAATCTAGCTCTATAGTATTATTTCTTTGAGTAGTTTTATAAAGCTTCTAATATAATATTTATTAACCTAAAAAGTATATTAATATTTAGTTATAAAGAAATACTACTACTTATAGGGTTTCAAACTAGAGTTTATAAATTAGTTTACTCTTATACTTTATAATGTTTATATATATTTTAATACTTATTCTAATATACTTAGTATTTCTATTTTAGTTCTAGGTAAATAGAATAAATAACTTAAAGTATATACCTTAAGAAGTTAGATTATATTTAAGATTCTTATATTTAGAAACCTTATTATAATATTTAAAAACCTTGATATTAATATTTTATCAATACTTCAAGAATATCATAAACCTTTTAAATACTTCTATGATAATAGTTCTAATATAATTAATAAGATAAAACTCTTAGGAGTAATAAGTACTTCTATTAATAAATATTCAAGCTGAAATATAACTATTATAATTTGAGTAATAAGAATAGAAGTTAAAAATAATATTTTTCCTAGAAGTAATATATAAAGTATTCCTATATTCTATATAATACATTTTATATTTTACCTTATTGATATTATAGACTTTATATACTTTCTAAGTAGGTTAGTATTTATTATACTTTAAGTAGCTATTAGTAATATAAATACTTTATATAGTAGAGATAAAATAGTTAAAAAGCTTTCTATTAAGATACTTTAACTATGAATATTAAAACTATTTATTACTTTTCAGAAGTTTTTAAATAGTATTTATAATACACTATTAGTAGTAGTAATATTTAGGAGAAAGCTTATACTATACTAACTATACTATTAAAATAGTTAATCTCTTATAAAATATATAATATTTAGAAACTTACTAGTTATATTAAATATGATTAATTATAATTTCAGAATAATCGCTTCTCTATAGTTGAAATGAATAATTTAACCTAATATCCTACTAGTAACCTTACTTTTATAACTATTAAAAAGATAAGGTTTATAGCTAGAATAATAAAAAGAGTAATATTATATAAATATAGTTTAAGTTTTATACATTTATTAATTATAATAAAGATCTTAATATCTCTATAGCCTTTAATAAGTATAAGCTTTATATTAGATTAACTATAATTTCCTATAAGAACCCCTTAAATAATTATAAAATACTTTATATTTTACAAGATATAAATTAAAATATTTAAATTAAAAAAATAAGTCTTAGAAAGAATATTATTAAGATCTTTCTTTATAGTATACTTATTATATCATATTATAGCTATCTTTAAAAGAAAACTAGTTATATAATTACTATTATTCAAAAGTCTAAACTTTCTTTAAGAAGTCTAGGTCTAAGGCTAGTAATTATTCAATCTTTTCTTTAGTTAAAGTATTTAGTACCTAGCTCTTATAAACTAACCAAAAATATATATAATAATAGTATACTAAAATATAACTTAATTTATACTTTACAAAATATAGAAACTTATCTAAGCTTTCAAAATATCTCTTATTACTTCAAAAGTTTAATATAATAATTATAGTTTCTATTACAATATAATAGGTATTATAATTAATCTTATTATATAAGAAGGCTTTAGGGAGATATTAAATCACCTCTATAATAACTAAAATAGCTTTATTTAGAAATATAAAATTTAAATAACTTTAAATCATAAGTATATAGTCCTTTATATAAAACTTAATTCGTAAGAAAGCTAATAGGATTATAAGGTTGTAAACCTAAAGTATTCTAATAATAGAAAGAATATAATTAACTATTTAAATCTTATATATAGTATCTTACTATTTTTAAAATTATATTTTAATTACTATTTTTATAATTAGACACTTAAATCTAAATGACTAGAATATCCTATAATATCTTAAAGTAGGAATTTAAAAGTATAAATTATTTTCAATATTAAAGTAGTTATAGAAATTAGTAGCTTATATTATTATATCTTCTTCCATATAGTAATATTAATATTAAAATATGTTATTTATATACCTAAAGATTTAAATTATTATATAAACTTAATTTAACTATTTATATTAATATTCTTAAGCCTTTAAAATATAAGAACTATTAAAAACTATATAAGTTTTTGAATCTTTTTCTATAAGATTTATAATATTCTTTATATCAACCTCTTTAGTAATATCTATAGAGAATTATTAATCCTCTTCATAATTTACCTCTATAGTAATAAAATCCTTAAGAATGTTTAATTTAAATATTTTAAAAGTTTATTACTACTTCCTAACCTTTAAAAAGTTATTTAAAAGTAGTTTTTAAAAAAGCTCTAAAAAGAAGCTTTAGCGAGTAGTTATCTTAAGATTAAAATAATCCTATAAATTATAAACCTTAATATCTACCTAAAAGGCGTCATACTAAATAAGTTACTAATTAGCGTTTTTAAGGACAAAAAAAGGGTATTTTTAATAGATATCTTGATATTTAAAATATATTAAATCATTATAATATATATATTTAGCCTAATAGCTCTTTAGTATTATAAGACTCTTAATTTCTATATATAGTTAAGAGGTAAAATCTAGTATATATTATATATAGCTAAATATAGCTATATATATTACGTAAGACTTTATTTTAAGTAGTTTAGATAGGGTGAGACCTATGAAGATAGTACTAGTACTTAAGGTTTAGCTAGTATAAACTCTACCTCTTGAGCGTGTTATTCTTAATAGTTAAGCCTTTTATAATCTTAGTATAACTACCTAGCAGATTCTATGCTATACCTATTCTCACAAATATTTGAAAATTATAGAATAGTCTATATTATTAGTTAAATAGACTTCTCTAAGAGAGAATCTTTTAAGTTAAATAAAAAGATAGATACTATTTAATATAATGTAACTAATCCCTCTATAATTAGATAAGATAAATAGGTAATTAAAAATATCTTTAATAATTTAAATAGGAAGCATACATTAGACTTAATATTAGATAAGATAATTTATATCAAAAACCTTTATATTAAGATTATCAAAGAAGCTTTACTTCTTAATAAGACTAAACTCTAATGAATAAATTTTAATTATATTTTTAGATTTAGTCTCATTAATTAATCTTTTATTATATAATAGTGATTGAAAAAAATACAACTTTATATCTTCTAGATATAAGTTAGTTTTAGATTATTATATAGTCTATTTAAGTAGTTTAGATATTGTTATGGAATTTCTAATTATATTATCTTCTTAATTCTATCTCAGGATAGCTCTCTTAGAGGTATAATCTAATAATACTTATATATAGGACTTTGGAGTAGGATATTTTAAATAGAATACTTTTAAATATTTAGTCTTGAAAACCTAAGGGGTAAAAATTATAAACCTAAAGTAATTAGACTATCCTTATTATATAAAAGCTTATTTTTCATAAGGTATTCTTAGATAAAATTAGAGTTATATTTAGTTTGCCTATTTTATTATATTACTTAGAATCTATTTGACCTTCTTAAGGCTTATATAAATAACTCCTAAGTATTAATTATTAAAGATCAATTTTCAAACCTTTTTTTTATTCATATTACTTAATAAAGTTTATAATTTAATCTTTTAAATATTCAAATAATATTAAGCAATTAGGTAAAGTAATAGAGAGGTCTTTTAATATATAAGGTTTAATAAGATATTAAAAGAATTATGATAGTAATGAATAGAGGAAGTAATGATTAAATAGAAGTAAAAGAATAAGGGATTAGTTTTAAGTTATTTCTTTCTTATATTAAAAGGTTAGTTAGAATAAGCAAGTATATTTAAAAAGACTTCATTATTTAAAGAACACAAATATGAGAAGTTTCATGACTACTATTTGAATTCTAAATATAGTTAATTTAAATAGTAATTATATTATATAATATATTTTTTAATATTAAGAATAACTAGGAATCACTACATAAAATTAAAGGAGTCTAATTTGAATAATAGTTTTATTAATAAGTACTAGAGTATATCTGAAACCTTATAAGATTTGCAATTATATTAGAAATAGATTTATATCTATAGATATTAGGTATACTTACTTGAGAAATATTATTAATAAAGTATTATGAAAAAGCTATTTAGAGTTGAATCTAAGGGATAAATTAGATATCTAATAGGTTATACTCTAAATATTTATAATTTCTATAGAATTTAGATTTTGATTTTCTAAAAAGTTATTAGTATTTAAAATATTAAATTTAATAAGATAAGGTTTTATTTAAAAAAAGATATATATAGATATCAGGCTACTATAGAGAAGGGGGCACTAGGGGGCTACTAGAGCTCCTATATACTAGCTTTAGCTATTAGAATAATAGATATTCCAGTAATATAAAGTTTAAATATAAGTATAGAACTATAGTTAGATAAGGGAAAAGCTAAGTTTGAATAATTATATAGTATAATATATACTTAGTAAGAAATCTTATTACTTAATATAAACCTAGCTTAATATATTTAAACTTCTACCTACTTTTAAATATACTAATTAGTAAAACTAGAATGGTACTATATTAGAAATTTATTACTTAAATAACTTAGGGATTTAAATTTAATTTAATAAGAAAACTAATTCTTATAGTTACCAATAGTAGTATTAATAAACTAAGAGAATAGTTATCCCTCTAGAGTAATAATAACCTTTCTAAAACTAATTTAAACTAATTAATTAAAAAAGAAGTAAAAAGGTTAAAGAAGAAGTAGAAGTTAGAGAAATTAGTAGTATTATATAGGGGAGATAATCTAGAAGAAGGAAGTACTAAAAAGTCTTCTACTCTTATATCTAATCCTAAGAGATAAAAAGGAGACCTTTTAATTAAATAATTAGTTCTTATTAAATATTAAAAGAATAATTAATTAGACCTTAGTAACTTTTTATTCAAACTATAAAGATAGTTGAACTTGATAGAAGATAATATTACTATAAATAAAAATAAAGTCTAATATATAGGTTTATATTTAGAAAGTATTATATCCTATTAGTAAATTAAATAAATTACTATTACTTATAATAATAATATTAAGTAGATCACTTAAGTAGTAATAGAGGAATAACTAAGATCTAGTATAAATAATAATAATACTTAAGCTATTATAATAATAGCTAAATTAGATATAATTTATTAGAAAGTTAACTAATCCTACTAAAAGTATATTAATATATATAAGTTTCTTAAAGTAGAATATTTTAATATTTAACTAAAAAGACTCTAAATTATTAATATTCTTAACTATTTATTATTTAAATTGAAATATATAATTATAAATAGGAACTTACTAGTTATATATTAGGAATTGAATTATACTACTAAAAAGGTAGGAATTATTAAATAATCCTTATATAGGTCTATATTAATAGAACTTACTTTTAGAATATTAGAATAGAAGAATTATAAATTATTAGTTATCTAAATAGTTATCCTAACTTAAGAGATAAGTAGGAAGAGCTAATTAAGAAGATTATTCCTTATAATTACTCTCTTATTTAAAATCAAATAAGAAGGAATCCTATAGCTCTAAATAGCTACTCCTTAAAAGCTATTTAAATACTTTAATTATAAAAAGATAAGTTATATATTATACTAATATAATAAAAATACTTATTATACTTATAAGAAGCCTAAGTATACTAAAAGACCCTATTATACTTTAAGGATAAGAACTAATAGTATTTATATCCTATAGGATTTAAAACCTTATTAATACTTTAAAGCTAAAATATTAATTATATAAAAAGACGTTAGAAGAAGAGAAAAATATTTATTAACCTAAAAGCTAATAAGAATATCTTAAGCTAGAAAGTACTATATAATATTAAGGCTATAGAAATTAGTTTAGAACTAAAGATATTAAACTTTTAGAAAAAAGTAATATTTAAATATAAAATATAAACTATAATTATAAAGATTATAAATAACCTTAGTATAATATAGATAAAGTCTTATATATTCTAAGTAAGTAATACTAATAAATATGATATAATCCTAAAGATCCCCTAGAGAAGAAAGGTAAAATTTAATTTAAGATAAAAACTCTAAATTAGACTAATTTCTTGATTATTACTAGCCTTAAACTAATATATAGGGCTAAGGTAATTCATAAGACTAAGACGCAATCTAAATATATTAATAATCTTAATTATATTAATATTAATAGAAAGAAAGTAGTAGGCTATTTAGTAATAACTTATAAAAAATCTAAAGAAAAAAATTAATTGTAATTAATTATTATTAGAATATACAAAATAGACTTATATGTTTATCATAAAGAAAACTAGTATCTCTATAGAAAAAGATACTTATATATATATAATAAAATTAGAAGAAGGTAAGAGGTCCTTATAGAGTTTTATCTACTCCTTTATAGAGAAAGAGTTAGAAGAACTATATTAATACTTTATATTAGTTTTTTAAAAAAATAGATTAAGATATTAAATAGCCCTATAGGAATACTAATTCTATTTATTTTAAAAAGAGGAGGCAAGTTGAAACTATATATAAACTATAGAAATCTAAATAATATTACTATTAAGAATTATATATTACTAATATTTATCAGTAAGATTTTAGACTATTTAAGAGGAGTTTTATAATTTACTAAATTAGATCTAGAAAATATATACTACTAGGTTTATATATAGTTAGGAGAAAAGTAGAAGATAGTATTTTAGATATATTATAAGTATTTTGAATATTATATAATACTATCTAGTTTAGTAAATGCTTTAGTAACCTTCTAAATATATATTAATAATACTTTGATAAGCCTTATAAATATTATATATATTATTTATTTAGATAATATCTTAATATTCACTAAGACTAAAGAAAACTATATAGAAATAATAAGAGAAGTATTAGACTAATTATTAATTAGAAGGTTTTATACTAACTTAGAAAAATACGAATTTCATATATAAATAATTAAATTCTTAGGTTTTATTATCTCTCCTAAAGGTATTACTATAGAAGAAGAGAGAATATTAATAATTAAAAAGTAACTACTACTTTTTAGTTTTAGAAAGATCTAAATCGTCTAAGGGCTTATAAGGTTCTATAGGGAATTTACTTAGATTTATTCTAAAATATATATTAAACTTACTAATTAGCTAATTAAATAGGTAAAAGGGGAAGAAGTAATAGCTTTTAAAAGAATTAAAACTTTTAAGAATCTATAAGATAAATTTACTTAAGTAATTATTTTATAATACTTTAACCTAGTCTTTCTAATTTATATAGAAATAAATACTTCAAACTTTACTATAGAAGTAGTAATTACTTAATTAGAAGAAGAATAGTAATAACTATTAGTTTACTTTTTAAAGAAGTTAAGAAGAATAGAATTGAAATATAATATACTAGAAGCTAAATTATTAGTTATTTATAAAATAGTATTTATATAGAAATACTACTTTTTAAACTTATAATATAAGATTACTTTTATTACTAATTATTTAAACTACTAATACTTAGTAGTAAAACTCTAGTTTAATAACTATTAAATAAGACTCCTTGAAGATATATTATTATTTAATTATATTATTAATTACTAATTAGAGAAGTAAGATTTAATAAATAGTCTATTAAGATAAATAAATTATTAATTAATAGAAGGAGAAACCTAAAGAACTAGAAATACCTTTTTAAAAGACTTCTTAAGTTAGTTTTTAGATAGAATAATAATAGTATTCTTTTAAAATTAAAAGTTAATAGTAAATCTAAAAGATATTATTTTAGAGAGATTAGAAGGAATATTAGAAGAAGAAATCTGATAAATATAAAATGAGATTACTATTAGGAAGAAAAAGGGTTATATTAGAAAGATAATAGTTAGTCTATTAATAAAGAAAGAAGAATAAAGTTTTAAAGTGAACAAGTTGTTCTAAATAGATATTAATTTTAAGTTAATTTATTAATAGCTTTTTAAAATAAACCCTTAGAAGGATATTTAAATATTATTAAAATACTTAAGAAGTTAGGATAGATATATTAATAGAAGTCTATAAGAAAGAATATTATAGAATATATATTAAAATATATAATATACTAGTAATTAAAACCTTAATACTACTTTCTATATAGTAAATTAATACTTCTATTAATACTTACTAGCTTATAGTAATATATTAATATAAACTTTATTATTAAATTACTTAAGTTAATTAGATTTTTAGAAAGCAGCTATAATAATATATTAATAGTAGTTAATTAATATATAAAGAATATATTCTACTTACTAAGAAGAGAGTTTCTAATAGTCGATAAATTAGTAGTTCTTTTAGTAAATAATATTCTCTTTAAATATAGAGTTCTTTAAATTATTATATCTAATAGAAGTTTACTATTTACTAGTAAATTTTAAGCTCTTATTACCTACTTATTAGCTATTAAGAGGAAACTAAATATAATATACTATTTATAAACTAATAAGTCAATAGAATAGTAAAATTAGAATATAAAATACTTCCTAAAAGTAGTAATTAAATTCAATTAAAGTAATTAGGCAAAATAATTATTTATAGTTAAATTTATTTATAATACTTCAGTCTATAGTACTATTAGAGTTATACTAATAAATACTTTAATAGGTTACTTGCTAAAGAAACTTTATAATAACTTTTTAAAAATTATTTAACCTAAAGTAGTCTTTATAATAGAATAAAGAGTAAAATACTTCTAATTATATTAATAGTAGCTAAAAGTCTTATTAGAAGAAGTAAATAAAGGATATACTAAGCAGTATAATAAGGAGAAGAAGTAGTTAAACCTTAAGGTTAGTAATTATATATTACTATCTACTAAGAATATCTAATAAAAATAACTAATTAAAACACCATCTAATAAATACTTAAAACTATTTAGAGTAATATAAGTAGTTAATAGTAATTAAGTATTCAACCTTAACCTAGATACAAAATATACAATTTGTAGTATTTTCTTCTTATTATAATTAGAAAAATATAGAAATAATCTATTAATACTTTAAATAATCCCTATTAAAAACTTAAGAGATAATATATATAAAGTTAATTATATAGTAAATTATAAAAGATTATAAAGAAACTATTAGTATTTAGTTCAATAGAAAAGATATAAAATAGAGGAAAATCTATAGGAACTTTAGTAGAATATATTATTAGAACTAAGGTTAGAATATAAGGAAAGTCTCCTAAGGATTATTAATAAATTATAAGAAGAATAATATTTTTAAATTAATAGTAAAATAAAACTAGTAAGCTTATATTAACCTAAAGGCTAAAGGAAAAGTATAATAAAACTTAAAAGTAGTAATTAATCTCTAAAAAGAGAAAATAGATGAAATATTAAAGGGGGAATAAAGGGGTATTAGATTACTTAGTATTATTATTATTACTCTCCTTATTATTATTATTTCTATTTCTACTACCTTTTTTATTATTATTATTATTATTAAGCTATTTAGAAGTCTTAAGAGTTAGAAGATATAAATTTTAAAATATTAGTATATTAAAAAGATAATATTAATAAATAGGGGGATATTAAAATAATATTAGAAGAATTGAGGGGTATTTATAATATAAGAGTAAATTAAAGATTACTTTAGAAAGATAGTCTAAAAATCTATAAGAATAATAGTTTATATCTTAATAGTATAAGTTTGTACTTCTTAAGCCTATTAGAACGTAGTAGTAATCTTTATCTTTTTCTCTAAAAAGTAGTTATATTATAAAGTAGTAATAACTATAGCTTTAATAGTTATAAACTAATACTTATAGATTAATTATTCTACTTCTTTATTTTTAGCCTTATACTTAATATTAAACTTATTAGTATAAGAAGCTTTAGCATAAAAAGTCTTATAAATAGTAATTTAAACCTTCTTAATATCCTCCTATATAAATAATTAGTAGAGGAATATTAGGGGATAATAATATAAGTATCTTACCTTAGTATTATAAGTAGCTATAAGGAAGTTAGCTTTAGATAAAATATTATTAAAAGAATAATATAAAATAAGAACTATAAGAATAATAATATGAGTAATTTAGAGAGATATTAGAATATACTTTATAATTATAGGAGTAATTTATAAGAAGAAGAATAAAAGTATATTAAAATATACCCTTTATCATATATAGTAGTATAATAAGAATACTTATTACTAATATCCAAAATAATGAATAGAAATAGGAAAAAAGAAGTAGTAAAGATATATTGATAGTCTTATAGTAGAAAGAAGGTAATAAGAAGTAATTAGTAAGCTTCTAGATAGCTATAAGGTAGAAGTAGTAGTAGTAGAAGATGAAGTATATAAGGTTATTATTATTATTATTATTATTAGTTAGAGAAGTATAAGAAATATATGATAATTTAGTAGCTTCCTTTTTTGAAATAGTAACTTCTTTTTAAATAGGAATAAAAGTAGGAGGAATAAATAGTAAGAAAGTTAGAATAATAATAGTAAGAATAATAAGAGTAATAGGAGTAGATATTATAGTTATTATTATTATTATTTTTAATAATTTAGAAATAAAATTATTAATAAAGGAGAAAATAAGGGTAATTTATATATAAGATTAAAAATTAAGAAAAAAACTTTCTCTTAGTCTATAATAATTAAAAGCTTCTTTAGGGTGGAAAATAGTAAAATTAATAATAAAGAAATTACTTATAAGTTACTAGGAGGGGATAATAAGAATAATAAAGAGAATAATATTAATCTCTAGAATTAAAAGAATTATAACATATATACTACTCTAGCCTAACTAGTAAAAATAGTATTCTATAGAAACAATAGGAATAAAAAGCTATAGATTACTACTAGGAGAAATTTAATATAATTTCTATAAGAATTGAAATATTATAAATATAATAAATATAAAATCCTTATAGCTAGGAGTAAAGAAGAAGTCTTTCTAATATTTCTATAGTTAACGAAGACTAATTATTTTATATAGAAGCTTTAAGTTAATTAGAGTATAGTAATAATTAGAATATATCTTAAGAAGTTAATATTAATTAAGATTTAAAATTAAGAAGTTGAAATATAAAGCTTAGAATAAATGCCTAAGTTTCAATTTAAAAGGGGCATTAGAAGGAGAGTAGAATACTACTATTTTTATTAATATCTTAGTAGTTAAGTTTTAAGGATAGGACTTCTAAGAAGAAGAATTATATTAAGCTACTATAGAAAAAAGAAGTTTTAAAAAACTATTAGAACTCATATATACTAATTTCAATTATTAGAATAATAGATATTCTAGTAATATGAGGCTTAAATATAAGTATAGAATTATAGTTAAGTAAGGAGAAGGCTAAATTCAAATAGTTATATAGTATAGTATATATTTATTAAGAAATCTTATTACTTAGTATAAGCCTAGCCTAACAATAGAATACTTATAAAAAAAGCTATAAAATTACTTATTAAATTAATTATTTAATAAAAAGATTTTATTCTTAAAATACTTAGAGATTTTAAAATAGTAAGAATATTTAATAAAAAGGCTTTTCTTCTATTAATTATCCTATTAATATACAAAATAGCTTAAAATATTAAGCTAAACTTAGAGTTGTTTTCAAAATTAATAAGAATAATTTATTTAGTTACTTTTGCTCTATACTTAGAATAATATCTAAGCTGTTCACCCTATATATAGATTTAACTATAAACTTTACCTAATAATAGTATATATCCTAATACTAGCTTATAACTAATTAAAATAGTAATACAATTACCTATTATTATAAATAATTATACTCCTAGGTCTGATATTTAATCTTATAATAATAGAAGACCTTATAGTAATAATCTATATAGAGAGAGTTTTATTAAAACTAAGGCTTAATATATATAACTAAAAGTAACTACTAAAGTTATAAGGTTAAGAATTTTTATAAACTTCTTAAAGATATAATAAAATAGAATACCTATTAAAGCTAGGTATTCTATAATCTATTATTCTTCTATATCTTATTCTTAGTATAATCTAATAGCTAGAATAATATTGTATTATATTTCTATAATAAAACTAAAATCTCCTCGAAATCTATATAATTACTTATAAAAAGAATACTATAAAATAAATATAAAGATATCTAGTTATAACTATTATAACTAAAGCTATTATTGTATTAGAATAAGCCTTAATAAAATTATCTTAAATATTATAATTAATAACTAGTTTATATATATTTAAAAGAATATTATCTAGCTAACCTATAACTTATTATACTAAGTTAATAATATTAGGGACTAGGTATTAATTAGACAATACTTTAATATTAATATAATACT
>QAPF01001091.1:0-13328 GCA_004367935.1 Colletotrichum sidae | reverse complement strand
ATACTTTATATATAATATACTTTATATATAATATACTTTATATATAATATACTTTATATATAATATACTTTATATATAATATACTTTATATATAATATACTTTACATATAACTGTTAAGTTTAGCTTTCAATTTCTGTTATAGTATTAATCTATTTATAATGAATAATATTGAGATTTAAAACTATATAAGACTAATTATTCTACTACATTTAATAAACTACCTCTACGTTTTATTATTCTATTATAATATAATAGTACTACTATTATTATATTCTAAGAAATAGAAACAATTTTTTATTAGTTTATTATTTTTTAAAGTTTTATAATACCTTATTAGCTTAATACTTTTATTGAAATATTATTACTATTATATATTGATCTTTCAAAATCTAAAGTATTTAAAATATATAAAATATTAATATGAGTAATATTAATAAAACAAATGGCTTCAGATTCTAGTAACTCCTTTCAAGCTAGCGATTCTCCTGCTTCATAAAGCGACTCAATTATTAATTCTTCTTCAATTTCTATTAATAGTAATTTAAAAGGTTTTTAATATAATCATACTATAGAAACTTCATAGAATTATACTTTTAAAGAAGCTAAACAATATCTCATAGTTAATAATATATTTATTTATTGATTATTACTAATATATTTAGGTAAAGAAAGAGAAATAGAATTAGTTTATAATATAAGAAGTTGTAATAAGAGAATTATAACTAAAACTAAGAGATTTTAAAATTCTAATACTATAGCTTATAATAAAATATTATATAAGTTTATAGTTACATTAGAAAAGAAAGAATTAGATCTAGATAAAATTAAATATAACTATATTTATCTTTTATTATGTTATATAATTTATTAATATAATTAAATATATACTAATTATTAACTAATCTATTTAGCTTTAAAATATATAAGCTTAGAAAAAAGACTTCTAACTTAAGCTTATATTAAAAGTTTTATAATAAATATATATAGTAGATAAAGACATAGACAGTCTACTTTATAAGATAGTAATATTATAATTAAAAAAGAAGCTATAGATTTAATTATAGCCTCTCTATCATATTTCAAAACACTTTAGATTATAATTACTTCAACAGAATTTAATAGTTCAATATTATAATTAAATAAGTAAATTAAACCTAAAATAATAATAGTATTATATTATTTCAATTTTAATAATTTAATATATTAATATTTACTATAATACTATACTTAATATTAATTATAATACTTTAACTACTAGTCTTAATAGTCCATTTAATAGTCCAGAAGCTAGTATTATTTATAATCTTAACAACTATATAAATAACAATGGATTTATTTCTATTCAATTAGATATTTAGACTTCTATAGATAATAAAACTTATTTAGGAGTAATAACCTATTATATTAATACTCTTTTAAATTTAAATTATATTTAACTAAATAAGAAAAACTTTAAATATTAATATCTTTTTATTTCTCTTTTTAAGTATTAGAAAGAATTATAAGACTAATTAATTAACCCTATATTTAGATTTTAAATACCCTAATAAAACTTTTACTAGCAAATATATTAATAAAATATTTCAAACTAATATTATAGAGAAATATTAATTATAACAATAAAGTATTATTAGGCATATTAAAGGTTTTTAATATTAAACTATATTCTTTTCTTCTATATAATATATTAAACTAACCTCTTATTACTATAATATTACTCACAATAATAGGTCTAATAATAATACTTTTCTAAATAGCTTTTTAATAAATTATAATAATAATATAAAGAACAATACTCTATATAATATTCACTATATAGTATATATATTAAATATAGTAGCTAAAACTATTATAAATAAATTTATTCTTACTATAATAGAAGATAAAGATATAGCTAAGTTTAAAGCTACTACTATTATTAATAATTATAATAAGACTATAAATAAACTATCTACTAAAAAAAGAATAACTAAAACCTAACTAAGTAAGTTTTTAAAAAACTAGGTTTTTAAATTAATATACTATAAATTACTAACTTTAAATATAAATAATATTAGTACTATAAAGAGAATAGTAATTCTTCTAGGAAACAATACTATATTATATAAAGAATTTAAATTTGCTATAAATTATATAAAAAAGAAAAAAGAGTTTCTTATTAATAATTATAAAACTAAGATTCCACTATATAAATTCTAAATATAAGTTATTAATATATAAATTTCAATTATCTTTTATTTATTAATTGATTTATTATGATAAGTAATAAGACTAGATAGAACTTAGTATATTTAATAATAAATACTACTATAGAATTAAAACCAGCTTTAGATATTTTACAAACTTCAACTAAAAATAGTATGTATAAAGTTATTTATCCTTCTAAAACTAGTTAGACCTAATTAAAATATTTAAGAAATATATCAAAATTTTTCTATAACCCTACTATTTATCTATAAAGCTATTTATATATTACTATTAGTAGTATTATTATTCATATTAATAATATATATTATAATTTATATAATAAACTCAACGTATATACTATTTTAGTAAATAAAGTTGATAAGGTAAGTAGTTAAATATTTAATAATATTATTCAAATATAATATTTCTTATATTAGATTAAAACTAATTTAATACTTTATTAGAGTAATAAAATACTTAATCCTTATTTAGTTTTATTATTACTCTTAATGTAAATAGATTTTATAATACTATAAAAATACTTCCCTTATTCTATTAATAGTATTAATTATAATACTAAGTATAAACCTTATCTTTCAAGTCTTATACTAAACTTTAGACTTAATTTTAAAAGTTTATTAAATAATAAATTTCAAAGTTTTATTCCCAATTCAATTATTAATCTAACTAGAAGTTATTTAGAATGAGAATATAGAAAATAAGTAGTTAATAAAAAGTATTAATATAATTAAAATGTTAGGATTAATATACGAATTATATATTAATAGTCTTAGGGAATATATTAGTAATAATCTTGAAGTAACTGAAAAAAAAACATTATTTCCAGAATCTATTAAAGATTATATTCTTTTAGAAAATATTATTCTTAATACTAATACTAAGAATAAAAGAAAATCTAGAGATAATACTATATTTAAAGTAAATTTTATAATAGATCCTAATAGGTTTAAAACTAAACCTAAAGAATTTAAATTACCTCAACCTAAATCTAAAGAAGAGTTTATTAGTAATTTATTTCTTATTTAAAATAAAAAAGAAAATAAAAACTTTTAAAAAGATAAATTGAATGATTATCTTGAGGTATTATTATAAGGAGATAAAATAAGTTAAAGTTATTAATATTAATATAAGTTAAATTAATATAATGATAAATACAGCCTCCTAAATAATAGAAAGAAAATAAAGTTAAATTCCTTATTTTAAATATTTTAGCAAGAAAATATTTATCTATTCTACTTATATTAGTAACTATAGAATCTAATTTTAATTAATTAGGTAATATTAATACTAAAAGAAAAACTAGTTTAAAATATAAAAATCAAAAGTAACTCATATTATTAAAAAGCTAGTTTAATTATAATAATAAACTTTATAATAATTCTGAGTTATTTACTCTGAAATTATATATAGATTTATTTAATTATAGGGATATTTTAAATAACAAATCAGATTTTACTATTAAAGAAATCATTTCCAATAATAGTAATATAGATAGAAATAATATAGAAATAGATATTAATAGTAATTAATAAATTAGGATTAAATATTATTATTAGAATTAAATATTTTTATTAGAATTATAAATCAGATATAACTAATATTTCGAATAAACTTCCTTATCTTCTTTATATAATTTTAATAGAATTAAAAGCTTCTTATATCTCAAATATTTATATATAACAGGTAATATTTTAGAATTATATATTTCTATCATATTATAATATATTACTTCACCTGCAGCAGTTTTATACTAATTGGAATTTATTCTACTAATAATAGTATTTATATTACTAATTTCTATAACTCTAATTTAGTATATTATATTATAAATAATATGAGTATAAATATATATATTATATTTGTAATATAATAGAATTTTGAATATTATAAATATAAATATATATATTAGCTATTACATGTAATATATTACAAATACATATATTTGTATTTGTAGTAGATATATTTGTATTATCGTAATACTCTACTACTAGTACACTTTAATAATACTAGTTTTATAGATAAAAGAAAGCGATAGACTATAGACTAGCCTTCTTGTTATCTTATGATAATACTACTATTAATCATAATAATAATAATAATAATAATAATAATATAGACTACTCCTAGCTACTATAACTATACTTAACCCTTATAACCTTAATATAAATATTAATTTTATTAAAACTATTAATGATTATAAGAACTATAGCTACTTTTATAAAAGTTTAAATAAGCTAATATTATATAAAAGTAATTTTACTACTCTTTTTAGCTTTGTTAAAGTAATTATAACTAAGTTTAGTTTCGAAATAGTACTGGTAGATATAGCTATAAGTATAACTAAGAAGTATAAAATCAAAAGAACAAAAACAATTTAATGCCTAAAAATAGGATATTTAGTATTAACTCTGAATATTTTAAATATATATTAGAAATAGTTCATTAGAGTATTAACTCTGAATATTTGAAATATATATTAGAAGTAGGTCATTAGATACTACTTTATTCCGAAAAAGAATATACATCAAAATCTACAACTCATAATTATTAGCTAATAGTTAGGAAGGCTAAGATGACTGAAGGTTAGGGATATTATAATTTAAAGACCTAAGGTAACTATAGTTATAGTAGTTAATATAAGATAGACTAGAGTATAAGGCCTAGCTAGGTGCTAAATATTCTCTGTATAAAGTAAAACGCTTTTATAAATAAATAAATAAAGTAATTTTTTAAAGAATAAAACATAGAATCTTTAGATTGAAAAGAGTTAGGTTTATAATTTATTAGAATAAATGGATAGGTAGATAAATGAACAATTAAACTAATACTATAGATAATTATAAATTTAGGAGAAATGTAATATAATAAAAGAAGTTTTCTTAATATGGAGACTTATCTAAAATATTATTAATAATAATAGTAGAATAGAAGGAGAAATAGTAGTTTAATTAATAATATAATCAACTATTTCTAACTATTATTCATAGAAATATTGAAATTCTTATATAAAAAGTTTATTTTAGAGTTCTAATTCTACTACTAGGGTTCTAGTCATACTATTAGAATTCTAACTATAACTATGATATATAGATTATCATAACTATAGTAAATAGAGTATTATAACTATAGTATATATATTTTAATATAATATATAGGCTACTATAAATATAGTATATAATATATTATAACTATAGTATATAGGCTCAAGTATAAAGTATACTATAGTATAGCTATAATATATTAGCTACTATAGTTATAATATATAAGGCGCTATCACTATAGTATATATAGCTTAAACTACTTCTAATACCCTATAAAAGAATAAATCTCTATACATTTACCTTATTTACTCAAGAATTACTTGAGGTAAAAAGGTAAAATGAGTATGTATTTATAGAGCGATTTCTATACGATTTATTCATATAGAGATATTGTAGAACTCTGAATTACTTCTATTAGAATAATAGAAAATAGAAGTTCTTTATATATTAGAATAAATCTAACAGCTACTAATGATGCTACTAATAGATCTTAATAATACTGGCTTTATAGATAAGAGAGAATAATAGACTATAAACTAGCCTTCTCTTTATCTTTCAATATATCTAAATTAATAGCTATTTCTATGATAATACTATTACTACTATTAATAATGATAATAATAAGAGCTACTTACTATTACTACATTTAACCTTTTTAATCTTAATATAACTATCAATTTTATTGAAACTATTAAAAAGACTATAGTTACTTTTATAAGAGTTTAAATAAACTAATGTTACATAAAAGTAACTTTATTATTTTTCATAATTTCTTTAAAATAATTATAATAAAACTTAGTTTCTAAATATTATTAATAGAAAAAGCTATTAATATAACTAAGAAATATAGAATCGAAAGAATAAAAAAGAATCTAGTATTTTAAAGTAGGATATTTAGTAATAATTCTAAAGACTTCGAATATATACTAGAGATAACTCGTTAAATTATACTTTGTTTCGAAAATGTATATATATCGAAATCTATTATAGTTATTAGTTTTCTATATTATTATAAAAGATATATTATATTTATCTACTTTACTAATACAACAGATATAATTAAGATAAAATACTGGTACTATTGGTCTTTATATCAATAGTAATTAAAATTTCTAGAGATACATCATAAGTATATATATCTGCTATAGAGGAGGCAGGTAGGTTCTTCGTAGGTAGACCATAGGGTGCTAAAGTAAATGTCAGGATCTTACGTCATAGGCTGCTGCGGGCTCTGCCACCTGCACCGGCCACACCATTGACCGGAAGCGAAGGCTCCCCCGGCCTCGTCATTCGCAAGTGAGTATTGAACGCTGTGTCTGTTACTACACTCTTAGGCAGCTTCACGACGTTACGACCGTTCACTGACGAATATACATCACGAATTCTACACATCCGTACTGCAACGGCATTTGTCTGCATTACTAAATACCTGGGTCTTAGGCAGTCCACCCTTCTTTTCAGCCACCGCCACCCGATTTCCCGCTGCAGCCAGCCACCTGGGTTGAACCAGAACATTATCAATCTTAGTCAATATGTCGAATAGACAGCAAGCGCGAGATATGCAGGTGGAGTTCCAGGCCAGAGTACGCATTCAATATTTTGCCGTGCGCAGGCAAAACGGCAATAATGTATCGTCATCGCTGACGGCCTGACAGTTCCAGGCGAAGCAAGCCCGGAGAGAGGCCCAAAAGGCAGCGAAGCAAGATCCCATTCTAAAGAAGCAGATCCAGGACGTGAGTGGAATCCTTGCCCCTTGGCACATTGAAATCGACAACGGCTGACCTATTACTGATTTAGCTACTCAAAAAGGGCGATACAGCGAAGGCATACCAGAAGGCAAAGGTTTTGTTGTCCAAGCAAGCCCTGGCGCAGCAAATGGACCAAATGGCCGATATGGCCGAGCTCTCTGCAGCCCAAATTCAAGCCAACAACTCCATGAACCGCATGACGAATATGATGGGACAGTCTTCCCGGACCATGTCTCTTGCGCAAAAGAACATGAACCCCGAAAAGGTAAGCCGCTGTTGTTGATGCTGATCTCGGTACTGCTATGTTGACGGCACCGCCTCTGTCAGACTCTGGTCACTTTGGAGCAGTTCAAACAGCAAAACGAGGAATACGCCGTATCAAACGGCATTTACCAAGACGCCATTTCGCAGTCCACCAGCGCCCAGGTGTCCGAAGACGCCGTACATGAGCTGCTGGGCAAGTTGGCCGACGACGCCGGTGTCCAACTAAATGCAGAGCTCAATAGTGCGACGCCGGCCAAGGAAGACCTGGTTGCCAGCGAACCTACAGCTGAGGAGGAAGATGCTTTGCAGCAGAGGTTGCGCGCGCTGAGGGCATGAACTTTGTGGGGATTTCTGTGCCCCCGTAATCTTTCCTAGTCAGGCAAGCGTCACTTGATTGGGCATGGGAATTTGTAAGGCGTTTTCGGAATCAAGGTGTAGGCATGAGAACACAAGTTCACGAAAGCAAGGCCCTTTCGTGTGCGAGGCCCTAGAATTAAGGCACACAGCTGAACGCGACAGGCACAGCTAGGCCACCAGGGCCACTAGCGATTTTGACATGTACTCTACAAACATGCGGACTAAATTTGGGGCGCTGCAGAATATACTGATTCTCTCGTAGAAAACCCACAACTCCGTAATCCTCGGTCCGCCATACCTCTGGACAGCAACCCGTGTCGACGTTCACATGTAAAGGCTGGCAACCGCAGTGATATCCCTCTTGATCATCTCCTGCGCGGTCTGCATCTTTTGGTACAAATCAGGATCACCAATTATGCGGGCTGCGTTCTTGACTTCTCGGCATGTCTCGTCAAGCCGGGTAATCGTTCGCACGATGGTGCCCTCCAATACATCCGTCAAGTCTGTGATGTTTTTGAAGCTCATTCCCCTGGCCCATTCGTAGACAACCTCCATCAACCCGAAGCGGGGTCGAGATATGAAGTCGTTGGCATCTGCAGCTTGAATGACCTGGTGAAGAGTCTGGACTTCGTTGACCTTCTCGCTGATAGCAATTATAGTGTCTTTTCCTCTCTCCAAGTTGCCTGTCAGATTCGGTTGGGATTCAGTCTTCTCCTGAAACACAAATGCAGACAACAAAGCAGCGATTTCGGCTGGCTCGTAATCTGCCAGCACGTTGTCCAGTATCAACTCGGTTAGCACCAGCTCGTCTCCCGAGTGAATCTCGCATGCGACCTTGCCCTTGAGTTGGATTCGAGAGCTTTCATCGATGAACTGAAGTTGCTTGAGCACCTGTATTCGCTGCTCGTAGTCTGGGAGAAGCTGTAGGTTTTGATCCGACAAAGACTGACGAAGCTGGGAAATATGCTCCTTGATGAGCCACTGATCGTGGCACATGGCAAACTATGCTTGCGAGTTAGCTGGACTATTTCGCATGGCGTCGATCATTCATTTTGAGCCGGAGCCTGGGGTTTCTTACGTGCTTCAGGAATTGCGGGCAGCACAAAGCTGGTGAGTTCGTCGCAGTGTACTCAAACTCTTTCCTCTTCTTGACGTTTTCTTGGAACTGGAGGTTTTTTATCTTGGAAAGGTCCATCTCGTCCCATAGATCGTCCCAAGAGCGACAAAGAGAGTGGAGCCTGTCTTTTGCCTTGACGTAATTCTCGCCGCTCTGGAATATCTCTGGCACAATGCCTTTGGTGACATATCTAGTCAGACACTCTACATCGCTCAGAGGTACATGCAAGGTCTTGATGCGTATGTGTTTCTTCGCTTGCGGGAGCGGAGTGAAGTACTTGCGAAACGCAGGGATGAACGGAAGTAGATCTGTGGAATCACGCGTCTCTCTCATGAGTCTAATTTCGCAGACGTGCAAAGTAGGGCTACCTTGAGGTCCTTTGTTACTGGCTCCGTCCGAGAGCAAGATGCCCGGGGTGCGCATGCCGTCCTTGTTGTACACGATTAGACGAGACTGAGCGAACATTTTGCGGCCGATGGGAATTCCCAATAGGAAGTGATACAGCTCCTGTGTTGATTGGCGGTAGTCCTGCGAGGCTTGGTGACAGTTGTCCATGGAAACGTCGCAAATGCTGCAGGTGTCCCTTTTGATCCTGGCCAAGTCGGCCTCTGATAGCTTCACAGCCTTTTCATGCTCAGGTAGCAGTTGCTGGGTCGCATGTTCCGAAAAGCTGCGCTTAATCATCTCTTCGATCTTCAGGGCCTCCACGCGAAGCAGATTGAGTATCATATTGTAGGTGAGCCGGAATTGCGACCTCAGTTTTGAGGGTTCCCCGAGGATCATTTTCTGCAAATCGGCGACCGGGGGAGCTTCGTCGCCACCAGGGGGAACGATAATGACGGAGCCAACGGTATCCAGACCCCGACGCCCTGCACGGCCTGCCATCTGAGTATACTCACCAGGGAGCAAATTGCGAAAGGAATGGCCGTCGTGCTTCCGATATCCAGAAAATACGACGGTGCGCGTTGGCAGGTTGAGACCCATGGCAAAGGTCTCTGTGGCGAAAAGCACTTTGACGAGCGTTTGGGCAAAGAGTATCTCGACGATTTCCTTGACAATGGGCAACAAACCCCCGTGGTGCACCGCAATACCTCGTGACAGAAGCCCCCTCAGCCTGATAATCTGGGGAAGGACTCGGTCCTCGGGTTTGAGCCTGGCAATTGATTTCTCGATAGTCATGTGAATAGCACTCTTCTCCGTTGCCGTGCAGAAGTCCTGGTTGCTGAGAGCGTCGGCATTTTCCTCGCAGCGTTTTTTAGAAAACACAAAAATGCATGCCGGGAGAAGATGTGATTTTTTGAGAAATTGGACGAGGTGAACCCAGAGGTTCTTATCCTGGGCAGCTGATGTGAAACCGCCTTGACGACCAGTACGACCCAAATGGCCTGGATTGTGACTGGGCCGAGGCGTTCCGCCGCGTCCTCGTTGCTGCACAGCACCTCCTCTCTGGCCGCCGCGTTGCCCACCACGCTGCGAACCTCCCCGCGTTGCTCCCCTGTGAGCTCCGCCGGTCCCGCGTGCCGAGTTGGTATTCGCTTCTTGAACCTTGGGCTTCTCTTTACCTTGAATTGCCTGGTTCGCGTCTTTCCAACCCTTTTCCATGAATTTTTTGTCGGAATCAACGATTTTATGGATGTTCTTATTGGCCCACAGGTAGTGCTCGAGAGGGATTGGCCGCTTCGGGGTGGCGATGACGTAGATGTTCTTCTGCTTCGTCCGCCCAACCCAAGACGCGAACTCGTACGTGTTGGGGACGGTAGCCGATAAAAGAATGAGAGAAACGTGCTCTGGGAGCATGATTATGACCTCCTCCCAAACCACGCCGCGTTCAAAGTCATTGACGTAATGCACCTCGTCAAAAATGACGAATTCGACATCACGGATCAGATCAGCTCCTCTGTACAGCATGCTGCGTAAGATCTCCGTAGTCATGATTAAGCAGCTCGCTTCGGGGTTAATCTGGACATCGCCTGTCAAGATGCCGACTTCATCGAAAGTCTGCCGGAAATCCCGGAATTTTTGGTTACTGAGAGCCTTGATAGGTGACGTATAAATGGCCTTTGTCATGTGCTTGGCTGCGAGGGCGATGGCATATTCGGCGACTACCGTCTTGCCGGCCGAGGTATGGGCGGCAACGAAGACCGAGTCGCCATTCTCCAGATGGTAGATGGCCTCCTTTTGGAACGTGTCGAGATCGAAAGGCCAATCTCTCGCCATGTCTGGCACAAGCTCCCTGAAATTGGGAATGTCTCTCTGTATATCGACCATATGAGCCCATTCTCGCCCTGCTTTCCGAGCACTCGAAGCCGCGAGAGCCCCGTGTGGCTCGAGAGCGGGAAACTCGACGGGGAGGATGGCATCGATGTCTTCACCGACTTCGTCATCACTTTCGAGGTCCTTAGAGCCGTCGCCGACCTGAACATCGTGCTCCTGGTCGTCCGTGGTAGTGTTGGGGGCTTGCTCAGGTTCCTGGTCTAGTTCCAGCTCGACGGCCTTGGCATCTTCCTCATTAGGCCTCTTCTTGAATACGTCGATACCCCTGCTGAGCCCAGGGGCGACTTCCAGTAGGCTTCCCTCGGCACCAAGTTTGATCACTCTCGCGAGCTTGTTGGGCGCGACAGTGGCGGTATTGCCGGCACCACTCCGATGGACCTGATCCTCCAAGGCAGCTGTGGCCTCGATGCCATCGAGACCACCAGGCGTAAAGGGAAAGAAGCCAGCGGCTCCTCGAACAAAGTCCGCTTTGCTAGCAGGTTTGCGGAGAAACGAGGTCGAATTTTTCGCTGTGGCGCTGTTGGCAGGTACGGTCACGTTTTGATATCCCCTTACTCTGCCTTCCAAACCATGCCGCTGGAATCGCGTCACGGTTCTAGTCTGGGGAGTGGCGATCCTGAACAGCTCTGTGGTGTCCACGGGACAGTCCCAGCGTCTAACACAGGCCTGTTAGCCTTCAAAGCACCGATTGGCTCAATAATTAACGCGGACCGCCCTACTGTTGAAGACGGTTTAACCAGTCAGAGGAGAACTCGGTAGATGGCATGAGAAACTCCGTCTCGAGACGCTTTCTCAGCCTTGAATCATCATGCTTGAGCCGCTTGCGAGGTCGATGTTGGAAGAGCACGTGATCAATGTCGAAGTTGCTGCTGCGGTCCTGAAGAGAAAGGCCTCCGAAGGCCACCGAGGCCATCGCCAGGTCTGAAGCCATAT
The DNA here is from genome assembly GCA_004367935.1 of Colletotrichum sidae. Classification (NCBI taxonomy): domain Eukaryota; kingdom Fungi; phylum Ascomycota; class Sordariomycetes; order Glomerellales; family Glomerellaceae; genus Colletotrichum; species Colletotrichum sidae. Next base: position 1,385 of record QAPF01001091.1, on the reverse strand, counting down.
CGTAGAACGAGGACAGCACGCGCGCTAGCTCAATACGAATCGGAGCCAAATGTTGCGAATTGAGTCTTTGGGCAATCTGAACGGGTTGACATGTAAGAAAATTGTTGGAGCCTGAGCCTAGAGAGGAATGTTTCAACTTCCCTGTCGCAAGTGACACAGGAGGAATCTTGGCTGAGGTCGACTGGGGAAGGCTTACTGTAGGTTGGTAGGTAGCTGAAATAATTATGGTCCCCTTACGGAGTACCTGGACATGTGATGACGGTGTCGGTATGCGGGGCTGCGAGTGCCCCAGTGTCCTTTTTCCGTGGCGCCACGGGTAGGTGGCCCACTGCAACACTTGCCCAACATGGATAGCAACCTACCTTACACAGCGTTGCAGTCTGCAGCAGGCCCTAACTCCCCCCCCGGGAGGGGGGGGGGAGGTTTCAACAGTAGCTAGATTGACTATTAGTACTAAAGGACTAACTTGCTCATGTTGGGTGGGTACTGTTCGGTACATGAACAGTAAGAAACCCTCCCACTCTCCTGCATTTTGACCATAGCATTACTCTTACTATACCTGTCAGGAATAACGCGCTCGAGAGGCAGAGTTTATACCAGCTAAACCTCAGGCGTTAGCACTATCTCAATAGGCCTTATCCTACTTAACCTATTTAAAATAGAACTTTATAAAATATATATAGCTATATTTAGTTATATATAATATATAATAGATTTTACCCCCTAATTATATATAATAATTAAGAATCTTATAATACTAAAGAACTATTAGGCTAAAAAACATATATTATAATAATTTAATATATTTTAAATATTAAGATATCTATTAAAAATACCTTTCTTTTAATCCTTAAGAAAACTAATTAAAAGCTAATTTAGTATAATACTTTTTAGATAGAAGCTAAAACCTATAATTTATAAAACTACCCTAACTTTAAAACAACTATATAACGAAACCTCTTTTTAAAACCTCTTTAAGAACTACTTTTAAATAACTTTCTAAAATCAAAGTAGTACTAATAAACTATTAAAATACCTAAATTAGATATTTTTAAAAGCTTTATTCCTATAGGGATAGGTTATAAAGAAGATTAATAGCTCCTTATAGATATTATTAAAAAAGTTTATATAAAAGATATTATAAATTTTATTAAAAAAGGTTTAAAGATTTATATAACTTTCTATAGTTTCTATACTTTAAAAGCTTAAGAATACCAGTATAAATAGTTAAATTAAGCCTAAATAATAACTTAGATCCTTAGATATATAAGTAAAATACTCTAGTATTAATACTACTATATAGAAGAAGATATAGTAATATAAATTACTAATTTTTATAACTACTTTAGTATTATAGATAATTTATACTTTTAAAATACTACTTT
>QAPF01001090.1:0-13291 GCA_004367935.1 Colletotrichum sidae | reverse complement strand
AATCCTTCAGCTAAAAACTCTTTCTAATACTTTAGTAGTTATAGCCAGCTAGTTACTAGGCGTACTACGTAGTCCTATTAATATATCTTTATATAATTTAATTATAATATACCTTATAAGTCTTATTTTAATTTAAATATAAATTTATATAATATTATAAAGTTATATTATTATATTAGTATACTATAAGAGAATTAGAATTATAACTAAAATTAACTACTAGCTACTTTATTAGATTATTAGTAATTATACTAATATTTCAAACTTATTATTATTTCTAAAATTTTAAATTATAAATCTCAACTTCTCATATATCTTATTAGTATCTTTATTTTTAATTTTATTAATAATATAAAACTCTAAATACTTATAATTCTTATAGAAGATCGAGTTATATTAGATAATATCTATAATATTATTAATAATAATATTCTTAACTTCCTTTTTAATTAGCTCTTTAAATAGTTACTTAGATATTATAATAATACTTTTTTTACAGAAGTTAAATATTAATATTATATCTAATTATTCCCTAGCTATAAGGTAGATTATAAAATAAAGTTCTTCGTTAGAATCTAGAGAAAATAAGCTTTTTCTATAAATTATGAGTTTTAAAATTAGTTTGATTTATAATATTTCCAAAATTAGAATAATATATTTTGAATTATTTAAATAGTGAGGAAATTATTATTATTAATAATAATAATATTATTATTATTTATGATAATAGTAACTTATAGTATTTACTACGTATTCTAAAGTGCTATAGGGATCGCTATAGATGAAGCTAAGGTATTATTATAGGAAAATATATTTCTATATAATAATAAATCTCTTATAGTAGTAATATAGATACTTATAGATTTCTTATAGATACTTTTAAGTATTAGTATTCCAAGGATATGACTTAGTAAGATTTCTTAATTACTTTTAAAATATAATTTTATAGCTATAGCTTAAAACTTTTAAAGGTTATAAAGGAATTTGGAAATATATATCTTATTTTAAATAATAAAGAAGTAACTTAAGTTTTACTAGTTATTCTTCTCTTATTATATATATACTAAGGATTAAAATAAGAAAGTTATAATATATAAGTTATTTAAGTTATTATATATTATTAAAGTAGTATTTGTAATATATTTAATATACTTCTAATCGATGTCTTTAATAGCTTTATATATAATATAGACTTAAGTAATAATATCTAGAGAAAGAGTTAAATCTTCTATAAAATAGGGATATATTTTAAAAATAAGTAGAATAAGTATAAAGCTATTTAGCCTAGTAGTATTATTAATTACCTTATATACGACTTAAAGAGATGTTTTTTTAATAGTAGTAAATATCTTATTATAGAAAATTCTATATATATAGTAAAGGAATATATAGTATTAGTTAACTTTAATAATATCATTATATACTTCAATAAGAATAATACAAACTATTCAGCTTATTATCTTTACTTTAATCTAAAGTCTTTAAATTGAAATATTATATTTATATTATCAGTAGTAAAATTAAGAAAGCTCTAATATATATCAATCTAGTATATCTTAAGAGCTTTTTATATTGTTTTTATCAAGATCTTTAGTAAAATTTAAATTATATTAAATGTTATTATAATATTAATAATATACAGTACAAGGCAGCTGTCAATATAAATAATATTAATAATAATCTCAGATTTAAAGTTAATGTTACTATAAATAGTAAAATGAAAGTATAAAGAAGTTATACTATATATTTAATATTAGTAATAATACTTCTTAAGTAGTTTAAAAATATAATATTTAACTAAAAATCTTACTTTATTAGAAATATTATAAAAATATATAATAACTAGATATTTAAAATAGTAATAGAGCTTCTATATTTCTATTTCTATGAGATATATAGAAGTAATTATTCTCTCCTTATCAAAAAGTATTAGTAAATACTCCTATTTTCGAATAATTAATATAACTATCTTATTTTAATAAAACTAATTATAGATATTATTAAATAGAATACTAAGATAATTTATATTTATAAAATAGAATAAGAAAGAGGTATTATATAATATTATATAAAGTATAATAATACTAAAAAGTTTAGATATATTAATTATTCTAAATATAATAATTAGAAAGGTATTATTAAAATAGATTATTACTAATTTACCCTATAGTTATATAATATTATATAAAGTATAATAATACTAAAAAGTTTAGATATATTAATTATTCTAAATATAATAATTAGAAAGGTATTATTAAAATAGATTATTACTAATTTACCCTATAGGGGTGTAAGAGTTATAAAGGAGTTAACTATCTATTTAAATATAATAGACTAAAGATACTTAGTAGTTAAGAAATTAGTAATATTTAAATTAGATAAGACATTTTGAAAATAATATTTAAACAATAGTCTTTAAGTATAAATATAGATATAAGAGTTATAGTACTATTTTTTAGTAATTCTATAATTAGAAGTATTACTTTAAATAAAAATATAAAGTCTTACTTAGTCTTAGAAAATTCATATGATTTTACTTCTACTAAAAGTAATAAGATCTTTATTAAAGAATGATTAAAAACTATTTAGAAGAAGTAGTGATTTTATCTTCAGAATTATATTATACTTAGTATTATATAATAGTATTATTAGACTTATTATCTCAAGAGGAGTCTTTAAGATTATTATCTAAATTATTAATATCTTTATAATTTATAAAGAAGACTTGGTATATTATTATAAAATATACTTTAAAGTTAATATTCAATTTATACCTATTAAGTAGAATATATCTTTCCTTAAGAATATATCCGATAGATTAATAACCTATTTTACTTTCTATATAATACTTCTTATTTAAATAGTTATATATAACTATAAGAGAAAAATAAGTTCTATTTAATTTAAATAGATATAAGTACTATAAAGTGATATATATAGAATATTAAGTATTTTATAGTATAGCGTTTTATAGATATTTATAAGAAGAGTTATATATATAGTTAACTTAAAATTAATTATCAACTTGCCTCTAATTATTATCTCTATTATTTTAAACATATTATAACTTGTAAATTAATATAGTATTCCTCATAGTCAATCTCAACTAGTTATAGAAACTTTAAGATATTACTATAAAACAAAAGAAAGCTAATTAGTATTTAAATATACTATAGTATATACTTATAAATTAGAAATAAAATACTCTATTTATATAGAAATCTAATAAGAAGGCTTTCTAAATATAAATAAGCTTAAATATAAAAGCCTTAAGAACTTCCTTTTTATTCTTTTTAAAATTCTTAGCCATAATACTTTAAAAATTAATATTTTACTAGTTGGAAAGATATAGCTATTAATATTTATTATTTTCAAAATACTTTTTAATATAGCGAATTATCTATGCAAACTATAAGTTAAAATTAGAGTTATTTAAATACTTAAAGTAATATTGAAAAGCTTAATCTTGTAGTATAATTAGAAATATACTTTCTATATATAGTATAAGATACCAAACTTCAAGTAGTAATTATAAAAATCATAAATCTTAGTTTTAAAAATATTATATAAACTTCTATTATACTCTATATTCTTATTATATAGCTTTACAAAATCTATAGTATATTTAATTGAAGTATTATTAAAAAGAATAGTAGAAATAAGATATAAGATATATTTTTAATAACTCTCTCAATATTAAAGAGGTTCTAAGATAATTAAATAGGGGGTTAGTAAGACTAACTATTATAATAGAAGTTTTCTATTTTATATTATAAATATATAAGCTGCCTAAATTTATTATAAGTTTTCTTCTTAACTTCTTATTATAAAGTTATTATTAGTATTATATATTTAACCTTAGGTTAAATATTATAAAGTAGTAATATAAAGTCTAACTCTTCTAATATAAAGTTATTAATCTATTTAAAGTATCTTTTTAAGTTACTCTTAAAATTAATATAGTATGTTAGAATCTCTTAAAACTCCTTATAAATCTATTAAAAAAAAATTATTATTAAGATAGTTAATAGAATACTATAAGAATTCAATTACTATTTATATTAATTTTAATGCTATATATTATAAAGTAGTCTTTAGAATAATATATTATAAAGATATTAGTAAGTTACTAAAATATTATAAGTCAATCTTTAAAGTTGCTTTTAAATATCTAAAAGAATTCTAAATTATAGAGTTTTAGATAGATATAGAAAGCTATTAAGTAAGTTATATAAATAGAGACTTCTATAAAATCCTTATCTATAATGTTTTTATAGTTTAGATTAAGGATTTAGCTGAGAAGCACTAAGTTGAAATATTAATAAAACTTTATAAGTATAGAGATGCCTAAAAGTACTATTATTATAAGTATAGAAGTATTAAGAATAGGTATTTTACTTATAAGGGTTAATTTAGATATTATTATAAAAAATAAGAAGGAGTATTAGAAAAGTTTTCAAAAGGCTATATAAGTCTCTTAAGGGGTTAAGGCTAGAGATACTATAAATCTCTAGTATTAAAACTCTAGTAATAGCTTAAATAGAATTATTATATTTACTAAATATATTCCTGTAAATAAAAAATAAGGTTAGTTTTTAGCCTCGTAATAGTAACTATCAGGAAAAATGTTATCTTAAAACTAAGTTAAACGTAGTTATTAGTATTTTAATAATAGCTATGTATAGGGAGTTAGTATATAATTCAGAAGCTTCTAATGAGGTTTTAAAATAGGGAGGGTTTAAGGTATCTAAGTAATAAATCTTATGATCTTTTATTTTATATAGACTTTAGATATAGGGTTTTATAATTACTTCTTTTATTATAATAAGTCTTATTAATCGATAATATAGTAGTAATAAAAAGGCTAACTGCTAATTAGTATTAGTTTATCTAGAGGGTAATATATACTATATAAAATCTTACTATATAAATATAAAGTAGTATTCTAGTTATTTACTATTATTATTTCTATATTATATAGTATAAAATACTATATGAAGCTTTAGATCTATAATATAGTAAATACTTACTAATTACTATGTAATTAGTTATAGCTAATACTAAGTACCTAATACCTATTGCTAGTAAGGCGTAAAAAGAATACCGCTATATATATAGTAATATATATGGTTAATATATACCCTATAGTATAGCGCAACCGATATTATAGATAATTATACTCCTAGTTTTAATATTTAACCCTATAGTAGTAGAAGGTTTTGTAGTAATAATATAGCTAAAAGTAGTTATTATAATTATAGGGTTAAGAACTTCTTTGAATTTCTTCAAAATAGGACAAAATAGAATACTTATAAAAGGTATGTATTCTATGACCTATTACTTTTCTATATCCTTTATAATAAATTCAAAATCCCCTTATAATCTATGTAACTACTTATAAAAAAGAAATATAAGACAAGTATAGTAAGATTCACTTATAATCTCTACAATTGAAACTATTAGTTTATTAGATTAAAGCTTTATAAGATTATCCTAAAAACTATAATGAATAAGTAATTTATAAAAATTTAGAAACTAGTTATCCATCTATTCTATAAGTTACTATATTAAACTAAGAATTTCATAAACTAGGTATTAATTAAATAAGACTCTAATATTAAAATATTATCATAACATTAGTTACTAAATACTTTAAAGTATTATAGTAATATAATTATAAGAGCTTTAAAGGTTATTAGGTTATGTTGGAAATATTTATATTTATATAAGTAATATCTATATATTAGCTATGTTTAATATCTTAAGATTATTAACTAATAAGAATGAGCTGAGACCTATTATACTTGATAGAGATAGTAAATTAGTTTATATTAATAATAGAAAACTTTCATATTAGTAATATAAAGTCTTACTTTCAAAGTAGGTAGGGTCTAGTTTATAATAAGTTATCAAGGTCATAAATATTAAAGTTATGATATATATTCAAATAAAGTATTTATAGTTAGTAATAGTTAAGTATCTTAAGATATTTGAATTATATATTAGTAGCTATAGAGATATAAAAGTATAAGATTATAAGATTATTATAGAAGAAGTTATTTATTATTTATTATTTATAAAAAGATGAATATAAAGTAAGTATACTAGTTATAGCTATTAAGAGATTAGCTTTAGATTAACTAGGAACTAGCTATAGTAGTTAGTAAGGGAATAAGAAAGCTGAAGTTATATTTTAGGAGGTAATATATCTACTAATAGCTTTAGTAGAAAGCGAGCTATTAGTCTTATCTGACTAAATATTATAGAATATTTAAATTATATATTAATAGCTATAACAACATAAAAGTATAAAACAAATAATTACTATAAAAGAAGTAATCAGCTGTTTATTATTAAAAAGGTCAATAAATAGTGAATATACTAGTTACTATGATTATAGGAGATTTAATCTTGAATTAATCAGAAGCCAATTATAGTAGTTAGTAAGGAAGAAGGAAAGCTAAAGTCATATTTCAAGGTATAATATATCTACTAATAGCTATATTAGAAAATAAGCTATTAGTCTCTCCCCTAAGTATTATAATTAATAGATAACTATTAAATACTTATAAGATTATTATTTAGTTATTTTATAAATTACTATATGAAGCTAATACCTTTAGAGACTAGGTATTTTTAGATAATACTTTAGTATTTGTATACTACCATAATACTAATTACTTAATATATTAGAGTATTATAGTACTATAATTATAGGACTTGTACAAGCTATTTTACTATACGAGAAGTACTTTTAGCTATATAAGTATCTTTTATATATTAACTATACTTAATATACTCAGATTGTTTACTAATAAGAGTAAGCTAAGTTTTACTATAGGTATATAGAAATTATAAGTTAATTTCTATTAGTAATAAGGAGTTCTTATATTAATCATATAAAGTTTCATTTTAGATTTCAAGATATCTAAATTATAAATTAGTTGTATTGAAAGTCTTCAATGTATTTAAAGGTATATACTTCTTGAGACGCTTTAAAAGAAGTTATACTTGATCGTTAGCTCTAATTTTATAAATCCTATAGATATTATTAGTACTAACGAACTATTTCAATAGGAGAAACCTTAAGTAGTAAATAGAATTAGTTAATATAATAACTAATAAATAGGGAAAGTATAAGCCTATTTATTATAATTATTCTATAAAGAATTATAATAAGTTACTATATAATACTAATACTAGCTAGCTAGTAATACCTATTACTAGCTATTAATAGTCACTAGTTATTAATAGTTATTAGTAAGTATTAGTAGTTAGTAGTAATTACTATATTTAGTTTATATAACTAGAAGATTTATAACTACTAGTCGCACTTATCCGCTATAAGATTTAAACCTATCATTCTTACTATAAAACAGTAAAGAACAGCTAGATATTGAATTATTACATTAAACGGGTAAATATTTAAATGATCACTATTGAAATTATAGTAAATATATAAGTAAAATATATATTGCTAGTGAAAACTAAATATTTTAAGATATTTAAAATATATATAGTATAAAAGTACAAAAGTATAAGGCTATTTTAAAGATAATTATTAGTTATTTATTATAAAAATAGAAACGTCAATAGTCGACTCTCTACTATAACTATTAGTAGATATATCATTCCTTAAAATATAACTTTAGCTTTCTCTATTCTTTTACTAACTACTATAGCTAGCTTTTAGTTAATCTAAACCTAAACGTCTCGTAGTTATAGTAGCTAGTATACTTGATTTATATCAACTTTTTCGATAACAAATAACTAATAATTCTTTTGTAATAACTTTATATTTTTATATTTTTATACTCTTATAGTTTCAAAGTCTTATACTTTTATAGTTATATATAATTTGAATATCTCGAGATATTTAATTAGTATTAACTACAAGTATTATATTTAAATATACATTATAACCTTACAATCTATAATTTTTATATCCTTACTAATCTTTACCTATTTTTAGGATAAGATTTTATACTATGAATAGAAGAATTCTCTATTACTAATATAATCTAACTTATACTTTCTATATAAGTATAATAAGTTTAAGATCATTTTTACTAGTAAATATTTTGAATATATTAGTTAAAGATAATTAATATATAATATATTATATGTTTAGCCCCCTACTTAATAGGTAGCTTTCTACAACGCCTAATATTCAATCTCTATAAAGAAAGCTTAGTAATATATTATAGATTAAATATATCTCTATAAGTAAATATAGTGAAAAGAACCTAGTAGTATAGTATTTAGTTTAAACCTAGCTCCAACCTAGAAATCAGTATAAATTGTATAATAGTTTCTATAGTAGTAGCTTTAAAGTATTAAACTTATTATAATAGTATTTATAATATTAATTCATACTAGCTAGCTACTAATAATACTACTAGTATATCTTAATAATACTAGCCTTATAGATAAAAGAGAGTAAAGATTGAAATTAGCCCTCTCTTTATCTTATAATAATACTACTACTAATAATAATAGTAATAATAATAATAACGCTATTACTATACTAAACCCTTATAATTTCAATATAAATATCAATCTTATTAAAACTATTAATAATTATAAAGACTATAGCTATCTTTATAAGAATTTAATTAAACTAATATTATATAAAAGCAACTTTACTACTCTTTCTAGCTTTCTTAAAATAGCTATAGTTAAATTTAACCTTGAAATATTACTAGTAGATAAAGCTATTAGTATAGCTAAGAAGTATAAGATTGAAAGAATAAAAAAGAATCTAATACTTAAAAGTAGAATATTTAGTAATAACTCTAAATATTTTAAATATATATTAGAAGTAGTTCGTCAAGTATTACTTCATTCCAAAAATATATATATATTAAAATCTTTAGTAGTTATTAGCCAATAGTTAGGAAGGCTAAAATAACTCAAGGTTAGAAATATTATATCATATACTATCAATATAACGTTATTATATAATATTTAAAGATCTAAAGTATCTATAGCTATAACAGTTAGCATAGGGTGGGTTAGAGTATAAATCCTAGCTGGGTACTAAATATTCTCTATATAAAGCAAAAGGCTTGGATAATTAATATATAAATTATATTTATATAAGTATAAATATTTCTAATATACCTAAATAGCTTTTAAAACCCTTATAACTATATTATTATAATACTTTAAAATATATAATAATTAATATTATAATAGAATATTCATATTAAAGTATTATCTAATTAATATTTAATTTCTAATATAAATATTTTAATATAATAGCTTATAGAATAGCTAGAGAATTTTCTTTTAAATATCTACAGACAACTGATTAATTATCATATTCAGGATAATTCTATTAAAAGCTATTCTAATAAAGTAATAGTTTTAGTTGTTATAGTTATAATTAGATATTTCTATATTTACTTTATAGTATCCTTTTTATAAATAGCTATAGAGATTTCGAGGAGATTTCGAGGAGATTTTAGTTATACAATAAAAGATATAGAAGAGTAATAGATTATAGAATAGTTAGTTCTTAGTGTTTTATTTTATTCTATCTTTAAGAGGTTTATAAAAAGCCTTAATTTTGTAAATTCAATAATTACTTTTAATTATATATAATAAGCTTTAGTTTAAATAAGAATTCCTTTATATATATTATTATCATAAGACTTTCTACTATTATAAGGCTTAGTATTAGAACTAGGTGTATTATTCTCTATAGTAATAAGCAATTCTATTCCTATTTTAACTAGTTATAAGCTAGTATTTGTATAAGTACTATCATGAGGTAAAATATATAGTTAAATCTATATATATAGTAAAGAACTTAAAAAACTCTAGGTATAGATCAAAAATAACCAAACTTATTATGAAAAAGGTAAGATAAGGTAAATATATTAGTTATTATAATTATAAGGGATTTAGCTTTAAATTAACTGAAAGTTAGCTATAGTAGTTAGTAGGAGGAAAGGCAGGCTAAAGTTATATTTTAAAAAGTAATATATTTTGTTTTTGTTATAGGAAGAAGTAAGCTATTAGCCCTTTCACTAAATATTATATATTTGAATTATACGTATTTAATATAGTAGTTTAATCTCTAGCAAATCTTTATCAGTTTATAATAAGAGTAATAAGTTTAAAATTGTAGTACGTAAGTATAATTAATACATATAGACTTTCTAATTATATATTTAAATATAATAACTACCACTAACTGTTAGCTTTTACTCGCAACTATAAATAGCTAATAGCTATTAAAAACTAGTAGTAAGTAATAATAATTAATAATAGATATTATATAAAAGCTTATGATAATCTACAATTAAATAACTATAATAAATAAGGATCTCTATTCTACCGATATATTCTCTGTATCTATAAACTATTATATTAACTAATTATATTTCTGAATTTAAGGTTTCTTTTATTTGAATAACTCCATAGTATTAGTAATATCTATAAGTTCTATAAGATAAGAATTAACGATTAGATCTAATTTTCTTTAAAACATGTTGAGATATGTATTACTTAGCATAATTCAGAGACTATTACTATAAGTAGTAATTATAGATTTTAATTATGATTCATATTCACTATCTAACAAGAATTATAAATCATTGTCAAAAATATACTACTATATTCATAGTAATATATATAAGTATTAGGTATTTTATAGTACAATATAAATAATAAGCGTTATATATTAATTATATTAAAGATCTCTAATCTATTGAATGTTATATACTTCTCAGAACCCTTCAAAGGAAGCTGTACCTTGTAGTTAGCTTTTATTTTATATATTCTATAGATAATACTAAAGCTAAGAAACTATTCAAACAGAGGAAACCTTAAATAGTAATGATAGAGTTAGTTTATATAATAGCTAAGAAATAAAAAGTATATATAAATAAACTTATATCTATTATGCTTACTCCTGAAAGGATTGTAATAGGCTATTATATAATACCTACTACTAGCTATAATTAATTATTACTAGCTTTTTAATAATAACTGGTTATGGAAAGCTATAAGTAAAAGCTAGCTAGATATTAAACTATTCCGTCAAGCAAGTATAAGCTTTATATATATTATATTTTTAAGATACAATTAAGAATATATTCAAGATAATAAATAGTGATATAGTAGTAAGTGATATTAGATTTATATATACTAAGAATACTTTTATTAAGAAAACTTCTTAAGAAGACTTCTATAGTATTTCTTCCTCAGTTTAATAAAATATAAGGCTTATCAGTAGTTTCGACTATAAATACACTTATAATAGAAGCTGGAAATAAAGATTAGGAATATAAAATAGTTATAAATATAATAAGTATAATCTACTTGATACTATATATAAAGAATAAGTTCTCTTTTTATATAGTTATATAGTATAATTTCAATAGTAATACTATATATCTTTATAGCTATAACCTTATATATATTATTAGGGTTTAAGCTATTATGTTCCTATTTCTAGAATCTCGTAGCTTTTTTACGGAAACTTCTATAATGGTATTTTCTAAGAAATCGTAGGTATTATAGAATAATTTCTAAGGATTACATAAGTGCGTACGGCTATGTAATTAGCTGTCTTATTACTATAAAAACCTATAAATAGTAGTTATATAGGGTCCTTCTTTCTTAATATATTAATATTTATTAAATAAAACTACTTTTTAGCTATTTATAGTTTAAAAATAGTTTATCTAGTTTAAAAAGGTAATACTAACTACTTATTACTACTTTTTTCTGATAAATAGTAGTATAACTAATATATCTCTTAAAATAATAAAGTTATAGTTTTAACCTATTTTTAATAAGACTACTATAGCTATATTTATAATAAGATATTATAAAACTATAATTAAATTATATTATTTTTACTAAAAGTATTATAAGGTAAGAACTATTCTATTATTAAGAAGAATAATACTTACTATATATATTTTATTTATAAAACTTTCTTCTATTTATTTAGGAAAGCAGGAGCTTCTAGCTTAACAACTTCTTTCCTTGATTTCTTCTTATTAAATACGTTATTCTTATCTGATTGCTAATCGGACCTATTAGACGAGCCAGATTAGCGCACAGACCTCGGCTCAAAAGCGGGGTATCGACAATGTCGTCACTCGTCAACCACGGCAAGTGCCACGGCAGTTAACGCCACGGCAACCGCCACGGCAATTAACCCCATGGCAACCGCCACAGCAATCAACGTCGTCAATACCACCACCCACTACGCGCAACAGCAACGGCAGTTACGCTTCTACGCGATCTACGCAAACGCGGGGTAGTAGAGGTTACGCTTCTATACAAGGCAAGAGCAGTACTAGCACTAGCAGTACTAGCACCTACCCTCTATACGAGTGGATTTACGACAACAATAATGATACCGACGACGACGATAACGGCCTGAGACCCACTTTTACCAATAGGGCATGTGACTCTGAAAACTCTGATAACGTCTCCGACACTCCTGAAAGCGATGTCGATGAGGCAAGTGCTAGCGACTGTGACGCACCTGACAATCACAACAGCGACGATTACGGCAACGACGACGCTCCTCACGACGATTACGTCAGTGACGATATGGCAAGTGCTAGTGACAATAGCAGTTACTCAGAATGCGACGATTCGAACTAAAACTAGAAGGTAGGACTATGAGGGCGTGGCTTCTTTTTCAAACTGGGGGCAATTGTTATAGAATGGTGTTGCATGTAATTAGGGGGCAAAATCTGGTGTGTATTCTGTGTAATTAAATGTAGCTATGCGCGCTGCGTGAGGCTCTATTTCAAAGGGTTTAAGTAGAGTAAAGCCTATAGAAATAGTACTAGTATCCGAGGTTTAGTTAGTATAAACTCTACCTCTTAAGTATATTATTTCTAATATACCTCTCTAGCTTTAAAGGTTCTACTTATAAGTTAGCTTTTTTGAATAATACTAGTTAAACTTTTTATTTATATTTTATAAAAAACTCTTTCTATTATTTTATAATTCTTATTAAACTTCTATTCTTATAATAAGAAGAATAGTATTATTTATAAAATATTTAGATATTTCTTATTAGTTAGAAAATACTTCTAATATTTCTTAGTTTTTTATTTAATCTTATTATTATTATAACTTAAGATCTATAAATTCTAACTAACTATTAAGAATTTTATTAAAATCTTTAAATACTAAGGTTTTTTTTTAAAGTTCTTCTTCTTATTATAACTTTAAGTAATTTAATTAATCTATTGTATTAATTTAAATAATAAAAGTATTAAATTAATAGCTCTAGAGAAACTTTATAAAACTA
>QAPF01001089.1:0-13336 GCA_004367935.1 Colletotrichum sidae | reverse complement strand
TTAATAAGAAGTATTTAAATAGTTTATAAATAGTATTATTTCTCTTATTATAAAAGTAGAAGTTTAATAAAAGTAATAGAATAATAAAAAAAGCGTCTTATAAAATATAGATAGAAGATTTAACTAGTATTATTTAAAAGAGCTAATTTATAAGGAGAACTCTTGAAACTAGAGGGGTATATTAAGAATAATATATTTAAGAGGTAGAGTTTATACTAGTTAAACCTCAAGTATTAATACTATCTCTATAAGTTTTATTTTCTTTAAACTACTTGAAATAAAACCTTATATAGTATATATAGCTATATGTAGATATATATAATATAAACCAGATTTTACTTTCTAACATATATAACAAATAGTGATAAATAGTATTAGTAGTAGTAAAATACTACTAATTAGTATTAATTTATAACTAATTAATTTTATAATTAATTAATTTTATAAATAATATATAACTAGTTATCCCTATTTATAATATCTATATCTAGACTATAGAATGTATGTATATATTATATACTATAAAAATAAATCTATATAATAATCCCTCTATTCTTATTAGCTTTAATAAATAGGTTAACTACTTAATCTCTTACTACTACAGCTTTAGCTACCTTAGTACTATATTTAATTTAACAATATCCTTTAGACTAGTAAATACTATATTAGAAGCTTTATAAAGCTACTTAAAGGGATAATACTATAGGGCTAGATTTAACCTACTTCTATACCTATACTTTTAAATATTTTATTCCTATTATAAATATAAAACTTAAATATAATTATTTAGTATACCTTAAGAAGCATACTTTCGCAAGACCTTTAGTTAACTATATTTTAACTAACTAATATTCAATCTAGAGTTTATTCTAAAATAAGATTATATCTGTTTTAATAAAATCTTTTTGTTTAATAAGGATTTAGCCTTTCTATAAGACGACTTCAAATAGTTTAATTCTAATAAGATTTCTTACTAGTTATAAGAATAAATAATTATAGTAAAATTATTTACCTCAGTTTAATTATTTATCTAAGTTTTAATAAAGAATTTAATAAAGTAGTTTATAATAAAACAAGAAGTAGTTATAATAATTTAAAGTCTTATATCTATATAACGGCTATTTTAAAGCTTTATAAAATACTATTTAAAACTATGAGATTAATATTAATAACCCTTCTAAAATTACTAATGTTATTTTTCTCTAATCCTTTCTATATAAATAAAACTATAAAGAATTAAGAAGTTTAAATACCTATAGAGAGAGTTAAGTATGAAAGATAGATAAAATACTATACTAGAATAATTAGGAGATCCTTATTTAAAACTATCCTTTTAACTAGTATTTTTTAGTTATTTTAAAATATTTTAATATACTTCTACTTATAGTTAGAAAGTAGGAAATAGTTAATTAGAAGAAGTCCTAGGGATTTAACTTTTTTAAAGAGTTTAAGATATAGATATTATAACTTCTAATAATAAATTCTAACTATAAGGCAAATTAGATATTAGAGAATACTTAAAATATTAAAGAGTAGAAATCTTTATTCTAAAAGTCTTATGATAGAAATTATTATTATTGTTTATATTTTACTTAGTAATATTAATTTATCTATATATTAAAGCTATAATAGTAGCTAAATAGACTTATTTTAGAAGTTATATTAAATTATACTTTGAAAGTAAAGTTAGTAACATTCTCATAAGAAATTTAAAAGTTTTAAAATATTATTAAACTTATATTTCTAAGCTTGAAAAATATAGATACTTCTTAAAAGTTAAAATTTAACTAGTTATTCTAGAGATTAATAATTATAAGATAACTATAAGACTTGTATAGTTATTCTAATTAATATATTATTTTAAATCTTTATAGTAATTACTAATTACTTTAATTTCAAGTTATTCTAATATAGTATAATTAATACTTTAATCTATATAATATTTAATAAAATTATATATATAGAGATATTATTAAGATATTAAATATTAAGTAAGATCTACTAGTTTAATAAAATATTATAGAGTTTTTAGAAGTCTCCTTTCTTATAATAATATTATTTAGAAGTAAGTCTTAAGTATTTTAGCTTTAAATTTACTATAAGGGAATTATATTACTAACTTAAGAAGTATATTATCTTCTTCTTCTATATTAATAACTATATATTTCCTTTCCCCTTAGAAGATATTTCTAAAGTATTTATAATATTAATAAATTCTTAATAGAAGTATTACTTTAAAAGAAGTAAAGACATATAGTAAGTCTTTAGTATTAATATTATTAAACATTAAGTAGTATAATAGTAATAGTTTTTATAAATAGTATATATTAAAAAGCTCTTTAGATACCTTATAAAATATATATAGTATATTAAATACTTTAAAACTTTTCTAAAGATTAAAGAGTTTTTATTATAGTATAATTAAGCTTCTTATATAGAAATTAAGTATTACTAATAGGATATTAGTTTTATTAATTATACTATGATTATAATAAGACTAAATATTACCTATAAAATAAGCTAACTATCATATTTTAATTAAAGTCTTCAAGATAATTACTATATAGAAACTAAATAAATAATAAAATATTATAATAAGATAAGACACATCTACTTAAAATTTGACTATAAAGCTAGTAGTTTATTTAATAACTTTTTAGTTACTATAAATACAAGCTTTATAGATAATAGTAATAATTAAGAAAACCCTTAACTATATACTATATATTTCTTTAGAAACTTAATAGCATAGCAAACTGATAAATACAATATTATTACTATTTTAATAATTAAAGTAAGACTTTTAGTATTATGTTAAATTACTTAAAAAGCTATTTTTATTAGTTATTTTATTATTATATTTTAAGTAGACTTTATAATCAATACATTTAGTAGAAACAAAATATATAAGTTTCACGTTACTATCTAAATTTAATATAATAACTAGTAAGTAATACGCCTTATAATTATTAAAGTAATATAACTATATATAAAGTTATAATATAAAGATATATATTACTACTAGTTATAATAAGAGGTTTCATAAAGGTATATTAAGATCAAATATATATTCTTAAGAGACCTCATAATTAATAGTCTTATAAAGGGTTTCTAAAACTATCAATTTAGTATTTTTATTATTTAGATTAATATAATAAACGAATTAAACTATTTAACTTATAATAAGAAAAGGAATTTTAAAAAACACTTCTAATATCTAAACATTCTAATAAAACTCTTAATAACTAATTAGAATCTATAGATTCTAAATTATAGTAATAATAAGGTTAAATAAAGAAATTAGGAATATTAGAAGTATTTTCTAACTAATCAGAAATATCTCAATGGCTTATAAATAATACTATTCTTCTAATTATAAAAAAGAAGTTTCATAAGAATAATAGGATAAGAGAAAGAACTTCTTATAAAATATAAATAGAAAGTTTAATTAATATTATTTAAAGAAACTAGTCTATAGATAAAAGCTTTAAGATTAGGAAAGTATATTAAAAATAATATACTTAAGAAGTAGAACTTATATGAATTAAACTTTAGATATTAGTACTATTTCTATAGGTTTTACTTTATTAAAACTATTTAAAATAGAATCTTATATAGTATATATAGCTACATTTAGTTATATATAAGATATACTAGATTTTGCCTTCTAACTATATATAATAACCACTTCTTATCTAGCTATACTTAAGTAGGGGATATATAAGTATAACTTATACCTAATAACTAGGTATAACTTATAATAATTTTATAAAACTTCTGATATAATATTTATTAAATTAAAATATATATGAATATTTAGTTATAAAGAAATATTACTACTGAAATCTTTTAAATCAAAGCTTACAAAGTAATTGACTCCTATATCTTATACCTCTTATATATATCTTAATAATTACTCTTATATACTTAATACTTTTATATTCATTCCAAATATATAGAATAGATAGCTTGAGCTATATACCTTAAGAAGTTAGATTATATTTTAGACTCTTATATCTAGAAACCTTGTAAATATATTTAAAAACCTTATATTAATCTTCTATTAATACTTGAAGAATATAATAAAACCCTTAAATACTCCTACTATTATAGCTCTAATATAATTAATAAAGTAAAAGTCCTAAGAGTAATTAGTAGTTCTACTTATGAATACTAGAGCTAAAGTATAACTACTATAATTTTAATACTAAGAATAAAAGTTAAAAGTAATATACTCCTTAAGAGTAGTATATAAAGTATTCTTATATTCTATATAGTAGATCTTACATTTTACTTTATTAATATAATAACTCTTATATACTTTCTAAGTAGGCTAATAACTATTATATTCTAAGTAACTGTTAATAATATAAATATCTTATATGATTAATTTCAAATAATTAAAAAGCTTTCTTTTAAGATCCTAATTATAAATACTAAAGCTATTTATTACGTTTTAAGAACTTTGGAATAATATTTATAGTCTATTATCAATAATACTAATATTTAGAAGAAAACCTATGTCATACTAATTATATTATTAAAATAATTAATTTCTTATAAGATATATAATATTTAAGAAATCTCTGATTATATTAAATATTAGTAATCATAATTTCCAGAATAATTACTTGTCTATAATTAAAATAAGTAATTTAACTTCATATTCTATTAATAGTTCTATTTTTATTACTACTAAATAAGATAACATTTATAGTTAGAATAATATAAAGAGTAATATTATATAGATATAGTTTAACTTCTTCATTTTTACAAATTATAATCAAAGTCTTAATATCTCTATAATTCTCAATAAGTGTAAGCTTTGTATTATATTAAATTTAATTTCTCATAGAAACTTCTTAGAGAATTATAAAATACTTTATATTCTAAAAGATATAAATTGAAATATTTCAATTAAAGATAGAAGAGTTTTAAGGAAAATATAATTCAAATCTCTTTTTATAATATATCTACTATATAGTATTTTAACTATTTTAACTAAAAGACTAGTTATATAATCACTATTATTTCAAATTGTAGATTCTACTTAAGAAGTCTAGATTTAAAGTTAATAACTACTTTATTCTTTTCTAAATTAAAGTATTTAATATTCAGCTCTGATAAGCTAACTAAAGATATATATAACAATAATATATTCAAATATGATTTAACTTACATTTCAAAAAACTCAAAGGTTTATTTGTATTCTAGAAACATTTCTTACAATCTTCAATATTTAAAGTAATAATTAAAACTTCTATTAAAATATTAAAAGTATTATATTTAATTCCACTATTTAAAAAGTCTTAAAGACATATTATGTTACTTCTATAATAATTAAAATAATTGTATTTAGAAGTATATAGTTTAAATAATTATAAATAGTAATAATAGTATTTTATATATCAGACTTAATTACTAAAAAGGCCAATAGAATTATAAAATTAACAATCTAGAATATTAAATAATAGAAGAAGTATAACTCATCATTTAAGTTTTATATATAATATTTTACTACTTCTGAAATTATATTTTAATTACTATTCTTATAATAAGATACTTAAGTCTAAAAGACTAAAATATCTTATAGTATTTTAAAGTAATATTTTAATAAAATAAGTTTTTTATAATACTAAAGTAACTATAAAAATTAGTAGTTTTTATTATTATACTTTCCTCTATATCATAATATTAATATTAAAGTACCTTATTTATATATTTAAAGATCTAAAGTACTATATAGATTTAATTTAGCTATTTATATTAATATTCTTCAATCTTTCAAAATATAAAAATTATAGAAAGCTATATAAGTTCTTAAACCTTTCTTTATGAAATCTATAATATCTCTTATATAAATCTGTTTAATAATGTCTATTAAGAATTATTAATCTTCTTTATAACTTACTTCTTTAAATATAGAATTCTTAAGAATATTTAATTTAAATATTTTCGAAAATTTTAATATTATTTAACTTTTAGAAAGTTATTTAAAAATAACTTTTAAGAAAATACTAAAAAGGAATTTCAATAAGTAATTACTTTAAAATTAAAGTTTAATTCCAGCTCACAAGTCTTTTTATACTAACGGGATTTTAATACTAGCTATAAGTATTATTTAGGCTAAAGAGGAAAACTAGTAGTTTAAAAAGACTATGTTTTTAATAAACTAATAGTCTCTTAAGTATTAAGTATTTATAATCTATATTAACTATTTTACTCTATAATATAAATTAATATTTCTTAATTCTAAATATATTATAAATAAGTAATTGTATATTAAAATTCAAATTCTATTTAAAAAACCTTTTATTTAAATATATAAAGAACTATATTTTAAACTATCTAGTAGTTGTATTTTATACTTAGGAATTAGCAAGATGTAGGATTATCTTATATATAAGGTTTTAGTGTAAATAGACTTATAACCTATAGTTATAATCTTATAAATTATAAGATTTAACTTCTATCTAAAATATATTATATTAAATAAGCTATTAACAAGTTTTTTAAAAAACGAATAGAAAGATATTTCTAATAAATATCCTAACATTAAAAATATATTTAATTACTATAATATATATATTTTAGTTTAGTAGTTTTTTAGTATTATAAAACTCTTAGTTATTATATATAATCAGGAGGTAAAATCTAGTCTATATTATATATAATTAAATATAGCTAAGTATACTATATAAAGCTCTATTTTAAGTAGTTTAAGTAGGGTGAGGCTTGTGGAGATAGCGCTGGCGCCTGAGGTTTAACTGTTGCAAAACTCTACCTCTCGAGTATGTTATTCCTGACATTTATCATTGTCGACTGCTTTTAATGTCCCCATACTATAGATGTGTCGAGGTAGACAATTGTACAGCTGTATGCGTGCAAAATTGTCAGCAGCCCTGCCTACCTTGCTTACTCGGCATGCTGTAGGTACAAGTACTACTTTTGTAGTGAAGATTTGAGCAACAACTGACAATGGTCGTGCCTGTCACAGAGCTGTTGGTCTCGCTGTTGGAGGGACGCGGCATTGCACTCGCGGTTCTCCGTAATATCTGCACGACAGAGTCAAGGCGGGTTCACCCACGGCCAGTAAATTTGCATCAAACCTGCTGAGCGGAATTTTGAGCGCTTGGAGTCTTCGTCGGGCCGTAGCTTCTCCGCAGTTTCAGGCATTTCTTGAGCTCCAACACCGCATTGCATTCACCTTCCCAAGGTCACCTCACCCCATCGGGTCGCAGTGGACGGCAACATTTCTTGGCTGCCAATCGAGGAACTTGTTTCTGGGGACTCGCTCTCCACTATGAACTTCTGCTTGTCTAAAGGTGCTTGCCTGCGTCCGAACATCATAACATTTATCGTGCGGATGGCAAGTGCCGCCAGTAAACACTACGCCTGTCCCCTTCTGATGAGGCCGCAGCTCAAACGGTGAAGGATTGTCTAGCTTTGGTATTGGCTCAAATTAGGGCGTATTTACCACTATCACCACACTCCGTACAGAGAGAGCATTTGAAGAGTTCATACGCTAGACAACGGCATTGAATCCAGCAAGGGAAAGTGATGGCCGAGCCGAGCTTGTTTTGATGTTGTCTCAGTTGTCGGGAATCGTTGCTATCATTGATGACGTGCCCATGTTGAGATTTCGTACGCCGAAACAAAAGGCGGTTGGCTGGTATTCACTGACTGTCTCCGCCAGTCAAGTTTCCTTGCCGAAATCTTCGTCCCGGGGAAGTTGCAGCCCCATCAAACCTAGGACATTGCCAGCTGGTCCCGGTAACCCTGCCTGGCTTTTAAAACTCTCCAAGATGTTTGCGGCCAGATTATAGTCGAAATCGACATCCTCGTATGCGTCATCGTTGCCGGCATTGCCTACCATCCCGGCTGGTACAGAGCCAGTCGCAGTAGTATCTTCCTTTGGCAACGTCTTCTTCGCCGGAGTGTCCAGCCGAAGAGCACCATACTCGTTGAGCTCAGCCTCCAACGCGGCCGCTATCGTCTGTAGCTCTTCCCGTCCTCTTTCCTTCTGCTCCAGCTCCTCCTCGCGATGATCCAGCTCGGCCCGCGGGGGCGTGGCAGAGGCCACTGGGGTCTTTTTTACCTCTTGTATCGGTTCGGACGCGGATGGAAGACCCATCATTTCACGCATCATACGCGAAAACTCGACCTCGTTAAAGCTAACTGCTTTGTCTTCATCAACGTCGCTTCCGTCGTTGGAGTCCTCCTCATCGACGTCCATTTCCTGCAGCTCAGCGCCCTCAGGACCCGCAGTCTCATCATTCAAGAAGGCCTCGAATGTGGAGACAAGTTTTCGCAGATCTGCCTGCTTTGCTAAGTCTCCAAAGCCGGTGCTGCTGTTTTCCGGCTTACGTCCGCCTTGAAGTTCTCGCTCGAAATCCTCGAAGTTGATATTCATCCAAGAATCGTCGTCCTCACGGTACGCGTCATGCCAAGTGCTGATTTCGGCGTCTGTCGGCAGAACAACGTCACCATCTTCCTCCAAGCCTTCAACCGCCAAGCTAGCCTCTCGAGCTACACGGTTGCCAGTTTTATGCGCGTTCTTGAGCATGATCTCAAATCCGCAGGTGAGCTTCATGCCCGTAAGAAGGCGCTCCTGATCTTCTGCTTCAGCTCCTTGGATAATGCTAGCCCACGGCGGTGGTGGACTGAAACGCTGAGACCGCAGCTGGGCAAACAGCACCCTGCTGAACTTCACACTAAGCGTAACAAAATCCGTCGGAGGAAAATGAACACTCTCCGCTTGGGATAGAAGTGTCTTAAGGTCCAGAGCATCGCGAAGGTAGAAGGAGTCTACAGCCGGTGCAACTGCTTTTGGTGTCTTGCGTAGGACGTAAGCCAGCTTTCGCGGGATTTTCACCACAGAGTGATGCAAGGACTTTCGTATGTGATCTGGATACTTTTCCAGTCGATAGAATGCTTCTGCTTGGATGAATTCAGAGTGTAGCAGAGAGCTGTGATCCGTCTCAATGATGCCCATAGCGTCCTTCAGAGTCAGGGACTGCGCTCTGGTTGGGGAATTGGCTTCATCTTCGGGAGGAACGATGCGAAGGCGGCCATCGTTGATCCAGATTCGGTAGTGATCATTCTCTGGACTCAGCCAGCTCGGCAAAACATTCGCCGCTTCCACCAGCAGAAACTCACCGTCGCTGTCGGCAGCCCGTATCCAGGCAGCTGGGTGCGCCTTTGAGAGCTCTCTGAGAAGGTAGACCACAAGCCACTCATCTTCAATGGCATCGCCGTAGTCTAAGACGCCTCGAAGATAATTGAAGCCTGCGACACAGTTACTATAAGTCTCCGAATGGTGCGGTACTGACCATCGACGAACTGACTTACCGTTATTGGAGACGACTTCTAGGTTGAATGATTCTCTATGCCAGATGTAGTCACCAACCGTTCGTACGGCAATCTGCAGTGCCGCTTGCCGTAGATCCTCCAAGCAAGCGAGTTGCCGACGTGAACGGCTTTGGTCCTCGGCGTTCGGCAGGAAAACGGAGTACTCAACGAAGTTCTCTGGCAGACTGCTTGCCGCGTGGTCGGCAACAGCTTGGCCGGCCGGCATTGGAGTCATGGACGGTGGCCCCCGCCTAACGGCTGTACACAAGTGCCGAAACTGCAGAGATTTCAGCCTACGTCTACATCTCTTGGAGAAGCGGCTACTGCACTATACGATACGGTTCGGTGCTCCGGCAAGGAGATGCTTTGAGGAAGCGAACCTCTGAGGGCCAAGTGCCAAATGCCAGTGGCGTATGTACCGGCCGAAAAAGTTCTGTTGCACGTAATTGGGGGGCAGAATCTGGTGTGTATTGTGTATAGCTACACGTGGCCACACGCGTCGCGTGAAGTTCCGATTAAAGTAATTAAAGTGGGACAGGGGCCTATAGAAATGGCAATAATATCTATGATTTAATTAGTATAGTTTCTGCCTTTTAAATATATTATTTTTAAAATATTTCTCTAATCTTAAAGGCTTTATTTATAAGCTTGTTCTTTTAATAATATTAATTAAACTTTCTATTTATATTATATAAGCAATTCTACTTATATTTCTACTATTTCTATTTAATTTCTCTTTATAAAGTAAGAAGAATAATATTATTTAGAGATTATCCAAATATCTCTTATTAATTAGAAGATATGTCTTAGTATTTTTATAATTCTAATATTTTTAAGTCTTTTATTTAATTTTACTATTATTATGACTTAAACTCTGTAAGTCTTAATTAGTAATTCGAAGTCTTATCAGAGGTTTTAAATATTAAAAGTCTATCTTAAAATTCTTCTAGTAGTTATAACTTTAGGCAATTTGACTAATTAATTCTTTTAATCAAAAGAATAGATATATTAAAGTAATAATATTAAAGAAACCTTTTAAGACTATTAGTTATTAAGTCTCTTGAGACTAAACATTTGATTCTAAACTGCTTCAATTAGACTTCTTATTATTATTAATAGTTATTGATATATATATATATATATATATATATATATCTATTATAGTTTTATATATATATACTTTATTATTAGTAGTTATAGGGTAAATTATTTACTATTTACTATATAAGATTCAAGTAGCTTGGTAAAACTTATATACTTTACAATACCTACCATTATAATAAAAGCATTTAAGTTAATTAATAAACCCCCTTAGAAGCTTTGATATATATACATATATATATACATATATATATATATATATATATATATATATATATATTATTAACTCTAAGCCTTAATTGTAAATAAGCCTTTTCTCTAATTTAAACTCTATAGTATTACTATTCTATAAGCTAAGTTTTATTTTCTATTACTTTTCTAATTCTTTTTAGAATATTAATTAATATTTCTATATTAAAGAAACTCAGTAGTATTAGTATAGCGAGTAGCTAGACTTCGAACTATATAGATACATTTATTAGTCAAGTAATATATTACTAAAATATCTCTATTGTAATACTAATAATAATTACTAATCTTTATTCAATATATTTATTATAAAGCTTATTGAAAGTATAATAGTAAGATAGTTAGTAAAAATAGTCTTTTTAGTAATTAAGAATTATATTCTAAGTTCTATTGTGATTTTTGAAATAATAATGATATCGTATCTTTTAGTATGTTATATTGATAGACCTCTAAAGAAATATTTAATATATACTTAAGAGTTCTTTTAATAATCACTATTATATATAAAATTAGTTTTATTAATAATAGTAATACTATTCAATAAGCTCTTAATATTAGAATCAAACTTTAAGTAGAAGTCGTTTATCTTATTAAAATATTATATTATTTATTTAACTTCTATATAGAAACTTATTAGTTATATTATACTATAAAGTATATAGTAACTATATATATTACTATATATATAGCAGTATACCCTCTACGCCTTACTAGTAATAAGTACTAAATACTTAATACTAACTGTAACTAATTATAAAGCAATTAGTAAGTAATTACTATACTATAGATCTAGAGCCTATATAGTACCTTATATTATATAGTATGGAAATAATAGTAATAAATAACTAGAATACTACTTTATACCTATATAGTAAGATTATATATAGTATATATTACTTTTTAGATAAACTAATACTAATTAATAGTTAACTATTCTATTACTATTATATTACAAATTAATAAAGCTTATTATAATAGAAGAAGTAATTATAGAGAACTATACCTAAGGTTTATATAAAGCGAAAGATTATAAGAATAAATATTTAGACACTTCAAACTCTCTCTACTTTAGAACTCTAGTTAGAAAACTCTAAATTATATATTAATACTTTTAAGAGGCCTTTAGAAGACTTAAATAGTAATATTATATTAAGACTTTTACTCTATATAAGTTAAAGTATTCCTTACAATATTTTCTAAAAATTCTAATTATACATTTTTAATTATTACTTATTAGAATATATTTAGTAAATATAATAAATCTTATTAAATCTTATTAGACTTTTATAATACTAGAGATTTATAGTATTTCTATTTTAACCCTTTTAGAAACTTATATAGCTTTTTAAAAAATTTCTTAATATTCTTTTTACTTTTATAATAATATTTAAATTACTAACTCCTAGGGAAATACTTATTCTAAATACCCTTTTAACTATTATAGTAGTATTAAGTAGTATTTTTGTATTTATAAAGATATACTAATATTTAGGTTCTTTATTATTTAGATAGATTAAAAATATTAATTATAAGAATATTATAAATAAAGATATCTCTATAGTTTTAACCTATTTAATATACTAAATAATACTTTATAACTATTTAAAATTATATAGCTATAAGCTTTCTTTAGATATTTAAAGATAATTTCAAAGATTAGCCTCTTATGATTTAGTAACTAATAAATACCTAAACTACTTAATATATTTAAAACTATTTCTTTTTTTATAATATTCAAATTAATATAAATAGTAAAAAGACTTTTAGTATTTTATATTAAATTACTTGATAGGATATATTTATCCTTTAGATATTGAAAGAAATTACTAAACCTAGTAGATATTATAATCCCTTTAAGTAAAATTTCAAGAAGTTTTTGAAGTAATTTAAAAACCTTATAGAAGAAGAATAGGAAATTATAATATTTCTCTATAAGATATAACTTAAGATTTAATCAACTAAACTTATCTTAGCTTTTCTATAAAGAATAGAAGAAAGATAATAGTAATATAATTAGTCAGCTTTTATACTTCTAGTATTAATATTATACTTCTTATTCTTTTTATTAGTCTTATTAATATATAATTTTTATAATATAAAATCTCTTTATATATAAGAAGTAAATTATAAGTATAATAACTTATAGCTATTTAAATAACTTTAATATTTCTTATATATTACTTTTACTACTATTCTTAAAAATACCTTAGCTAAATATATTATAAATCTTATAAAGCTATATAATAAGAGTGGAAACTATAATCAAAACTTATATAATATATTTAAAATTAAGATTTATATTTTTTATAATTATTATCCTAAGCTTAATATCTTATATTATATATAGATTAATATATTCTTAATTATATTAAAACATCAGGCTTTTAAGTATTATTCTAAGTGTTTAAATAACCCTAGTTTTAACTTATAGTTTGAATAGATAGCTCATTATATTAAAAACTATTTTAAAAATAATAAATATTAATAGCTATATTTCTCTAATTAGTAAAATATTATATTTCGAAATATTATAACTAAGAATTCTAAGAAGAATTAAAAGGAAGCTTTTAAAGTTCTTATATTTAAACTTATTTATATCTAGAAAGCCTTCTTATGAAATCTTTATATAGATATA
>QAPF01001088.1:0-13374 GCA_004367935.1 Colletotrichum sidae | reverse complement strand
TATATATTATATATAATCTTACTATATAGGTATAAAATAGTATTCTAATTATTTATTATTATTATTATTATATTATAGGGCGTAAGGTACTATATAAAGCTCTAGATCTATAGTATGGTAATTACTTACTAATTACCACACGATTGGCTATAGCTAGCGCCAGGTGCCTAGCACCCGTCGCCAGTAGGGCGCAGAAAGTATACTACTATATATGTAGCAACACGTACAGTTACTATATACCCTACGGCATGGCGTAACCGACAGACTCTTAATTATTATATATAATTAGGGGGTAAAATCTGGTGTATATTATATATAACTAAATATAGCTACACGTATTACGTAAGGCTCTATTTCAAGCAGTTTAAGTGGGGCGAGGCCTGTGGAGATAGCGCCGGCGCTCGAGGTTTAGCTGGTGCAAACTCTGCCTCTCGAGCGCGTTATTCCTGACATGCCTACTCAAGTGACCATAATGTGAGTTGTCGCGAGTAGGAGCGGTACGTACTGCGTCACCCTCCGCGCCTTCCACGATAGCGACGGCGGTCAGCATGAGCAAGAACTACCTAGACCAAGAATACCGACCGCGAGCAAGAGCCATAGCATTACTGTTAGATTACAGCAAGGGGTACAGGACGAACGAGCTTCGCGGGCCACGAGGTTCTAACCAGCAGGATACAAAGTGTTCGACCAGACCTACCATACCTCAAGGAACCTATCCATCCTCCGTACCGAACCTTGACCGTCACATCCCCCTCAATCCAGGCATCGTCGTCTGAAGCCATCACTGTCATCCTCTACTTTTACTGAGCCAGTCGCTCGCCCCTTTCGCCCTTCCTCTCCTCATTTTCCCACGCTCCCGGCCTCACGTAGGTATTACCTTGTTCCAAGGATTCTCCGAGCATATCGCCCAGTGCGAGCGAGTACATGCCAAGTTCCATCTTCGCTTTCATTCCCCGAACCCTTTGTAGGAGCGAAACACTTTGCATCTCACGACTTGGCCCAGCCAGTCGTCTCTTACCTCATCCGGCATGGCTTGACTCGGAAAAACTGATGATAGCACGTTACCTGCCTGCCCTTTCCTGACCTTACCCACTCAACGCATTACCAGGCTACCACGTACATATTGGAACCTCGGGACACCGGACGATGATCCATGATTTTCACAGCCCACCGTCCATCGTGTAGCATGTACCAACCATAGCTGGCGGGAATTCCCTCAGCGCCGAAGCGAGGATGACGACTGCGACGATATCGACCCGGCGCCACACCCATCCGAAATCGCTGCAAGACAGTGCAAGGCAGGAGCCATGCGTTGAACAACTGTTCCTCGGGCTCGACCACAGTGGCCATCTTCACCATCGGGGAAAAAAAACCCCCAAAATGAATAGGCGTGTGCTTCAACGAAGCCCCGTGGCGATTTCGAATGGAGGTGCAGCGAAAGCTTTCTTATGTGCATCAATGGGTCTTGATAATTGGCTAGCGAGGATCATGGACGCAAGAATCAAAGTCGGCACACTTCATCGTCAACCCGACGGTGTAGCCCACGGTCGCTCGTCTAGCGGTGCACCTCACCACTTGGTTCGGAGCAGCCTAGAACTCAGACTTTTGGGGTCTTCAGCGCCAGGTGTCTGCTCCAGCCTGGCCATTCCCTACCTGCGACACAAACCTTAGCATTTCAAGCCATCGACTGTCAATCTTGTTGTTTGAACAACCGTCTGTGTCAACATGTCCAAAGCAGCCAGCGGGGGCACTGATTCAAGCGGCAGCATCATGAGCGAAGCAGGGTCAAGCTGGGTCCCCTACTGCGAGTACTTGAGAGAACATCGCCGGACCGGTCGGCCAAGCCAAGCTCGGAATCTCGTGGGCTGTGATGAGGGGCGCCGGAATGGCCACAAAACCATCGCAATCTGCCTTCCCTGTTCTTGTCATTCAAATGCCAGCTCCTTGCAATCTGCCGTTTCACGGAGACGCCGCATTGGCATGGCAAAACGTCGATAATACCCAATTATGGTAATCATCAACTTTGAGAGCCACAGTATCAACAGGAGGACACCAACCAAGAACACTTGGCTTTGCAAGAAGAAAATAAGAAGACGAGAAAAACACCAGCAACAGGAGCTTTGGGCAACGCTGCGAAAAGGGGCACCGCGTGCATTGCAACGGCCACGCTTCCGCAACTTCGTTCGCCTGATGTGCCGGGTCAGTAACGCTACCCCAATTTAGTTTAGTCCATACGGCCCCAACAAACGTCGATGCTGGACAGAAATCTGTCTACGAAGTGCTCAGTCACGAGATTCATGCGTCTCCGACGACCGAATTCGGCGGTTTGATTTCCCGCCAAGAGGCCTGACTTACACCAACGGAGCGTCACGTTGTGAGCTGTATATTCGCAAGAGAAGCGCGATGAGCTAATTATTCCTGCAACGAACCATGGCTACTCACGTTTGTATGCCACCCTCTTGTCGCCGACGCTACAGCACATTGGGAGCGCTCGCTGCTACGTAGCAAAAACTTGGCCAGCGCAATTGAAAAAACTTCGTAACAATTCGAGGCCCCTCAAGAAGCCGCTGAGTGCAGGAGCAAATGATGGAGAAGCTTCG
Source organism: Colletotrichum sidae (assembly GCA_004367935.1). NCBI lineage: Eukaryota > Fungi > Ascomycota > Sordariomycetes > Glomerellales > Glomerellaceae > Colletotrichum > Colletotrichum sidae. Next base: position 10,774 of record QAPF01001088.1, on the reverse strand, counting down.
CCAAAGCGCTGCGATCAAAGTGAGTAGCTGTCGCTCGACTCCATCGTTGCCAACGCCACGTGCGATGCGAGAGATTTCCTTATGTAACTCCGCTCATGCGTACATCGCAGCTTGCCGACTTGGCCGATGTGAAGTGTCATGCCGCTTGAACGAAAGAGGACGACACCCACGGCCGTTATACACATACGGCGGTTGACAGAAAGACAAGTGTCACTGAAGTACCGCTATCACAAGCGTGGATGGATCTTCATTTCGCCGACAACAGTGCTTGCTGCCCGCGAAGGAGGATGTATACCTCGTGATCTGAATCAGTCTTTATCGTGACGGGCAGTCCGGCGCAGGAGCTCACAAGCTGTGGAGGAGGCAGTCTCTAGTCCCTTGGACTTGCGGAAGAGCGTCCACCAGTAGGTCACCCGAGTGGCGACTGTAGAGGACGCAAATGAGGCGCGTCGCTTCACTCAGGCAAGGGTTGCTTTTGCATCCGGCTTACTCCTGCCTCAAGGCTTGGTTCTGCCTTGGAACAGTGTAACGCGCGTGGCCGAAATGGACGCAGCGGCGTAGGGGCCAGAGAAAGCCAAGACCCCAGACAACTCACGAGAGCCTCAAACTGTAATCAACGGACATCAACCCTGGATACTTTGTGGCCCTACGAAATTAAGAAGCAATCGGAGCAGACGGGCAAGTGTTGATGTTACCATCACGGCACTAAGGCCGCGTGCTTTGTTCTTCTTTGTCGAAACTCAAGGGACGTGGGAGGATCAGTCAAAACAACCTTTTGGAATGGCGACTCGCAGTCACTGGAAAGACCTTTGAAGAGCTCCAACGTTGACTGCGTCGATATTCGCCGACGACTACGACTAGACTTGACCGACGACTACCGCCAATCATTCAGATCATCCACAGACCATCAGTAAGCGACCTCCAACCCCGCGTGCCTTAAAGAGAAGTGTGTGGTGTCTGCAATGCCACTGAAAGTAATCCCAACCTCAAGATTCTCGCGCTTGCAGGGCAAGGAAATCACGGCCTATATGTACCAGTCCAAGGACTATTTCAACTCACATTTGTGCGAAGGCTGCTACCGTTTCCAATCATGAGCGTCCCCGTGACACTCTACACTTATCAATATTTCAATATTGGGGTATCCGTCCTTCCTCAGACGCCGCCATTGTGCCATAATCGTCTCTACGTCAGAGACAGGCTTCCAGACGCTGTTCGAAGGTGTAGTCATCTAAGAATATGTTCCCATCAGCAATCTCTGCAGCGAGCAGTAACTTCTGTCAATGTCAATGCCGCTATGAAATATACACATCACTTTACTATGCCGGTCGATTATCAAATTGCGAATGGCCTGTCAAGAAGGCGAGATGTGCTCCGTGTCTCGTACCGTCGTCTTGGATGGAGCTTCAGAGACAACCCTGACGAGGCCGCAACCTCGTACATCTCGGCAGAGTTACGTCCTGCGTACTCCTTTTTTTTCTGCTTTTTTTTTTCTGCTTTTTTTTTCTTTCCCCCCGTGACTGGCGCCCTAATTCTTACATTGACCGAGAAACTGCAAAGGACTGGAATGATCTTGTCATCAGAGGCGTTGGACGCCTTCTGGAATGCGTTGCCATGTTTACATTTTTAGCAGCGCCACAGGGCTATATCAGGTCGAGAGGTCTCGAGAGTTGTGCGCGTATCTGATGGCTTGAAGCTTGAAGCATCAACACTGACCTTACACATTCCAAAATGCACTTCTTTACCAAGATTCTTCACGTCTGCGTCGTGCTGCACGTTGCCTTCCACGGCGCGGCTGGCGCCATCTTGCGCGGACGAGCTGGCGATACCGATCCGGGCCAGGCGGGCGGCCTGCAACTCATCACCCCGGACGTCGGCCTGACCAACGACCTCGAGAGCCTCGACAAACAGCTTACCAGTCTCTTCAAGACGTTGAACGGCGGTCAGCCCACGCCCGTGATCGCAGACGCCGTCAAGGCCGCCAAGAGGCAGACCGTTCAGATATCCGAACAAACCCTCCGAGATCTACTAAACCTCATCCAGTCAATTGCAACGCAGATCACGTCGCTAATCGACACTTCAGCGGGCGGGACGTCGGTTGCGGCACCCCCCGACACAACGAGCACCCCGGGGCCTGTCGCCTCTCCGATACCCGTGGTTCCATCTTCTCCGGTCCAATCGGCCAATCCGCCTGCCACAAATCCTCCCGCAGCCACCGGCGGAGACTCCAATGTAGGTCCTGTAGTTCCCATTCCGTTTCTGACAAGTTCTAGCGCAGGAAACCCGATTACGACGGCGTACGGTACGGCAACGTTGACTGGAACGCGATGCAAGACGACACTCACGCAGACGTACACGGCGTACGTGTACGAAGATGGAACGTCGGCCGTGGCTCGTCAAGTGCGCTCCGTCGACACGGATGACGATGAGGATTCTGACGAGTTGGACTTGGATGAGTTGGACGAGGACTCCAGCACCGTCATTCAACGGGAACCTTGGGCGGACGCCGACGGCTCGACGACGGGAGATGGCGTCGTGGATTTGGACCAGAGGGAGGCCGAAGCTTGGACGGCCTTCACCCCACGCCGTGAGTCGCGGAAGAGCACCGACCGCTCCAACCTTTTCTTTATCCGCGACGAGGATGATATCGAAGAGTTTGAATCTTAGCTTTTTGGATTGACTTTGCAAGGTAAGTGTCTCTTGCTGCGGATGTCGTGTCCTAGGAATACCAACCCGTGACAGATGGATGAAATTGCAGACGAGAAGACGACTTATGGCACACGATGGACGACACGGGATGTGGGGCAACGATCTGGATGATTCACACGATAGACACGACATTCCTTTGGTACGAAACGACTAGAGACGGAGAGGCGAGCTGTCTGTTCTGGTGTAAGTGGCTTATCTCTGCTACATGCACGAAAGCAAACTAGCGGGGAAGTGTAACTGGGCAGCGTAACTGGGCAGCCCCTTTCGCAGACTGTCCTACCTCACACGAGCTTGAAGTGTTCTTATCTTTCAACAATATTGACTGTGGCTATGATGCAGTTTACTTATCTTTTAACAGTTTTGAGTGTAACCATGTATGAAACTTGTTAGTGTCTCAGCAGATGGTCCGGGTCCGTGTGCCAAGAGGCCGGAACGGTTCCGGCCACGCCGGCAAGAATCGGTCAATAAGTGGGGCGGTCCAAAGTCATTACTCGATACTTTTGAACCTCTGTGGCCCAGCAATCGCCGACAAGAGGACCACAAAAACACGGCATCGTGACAGCGCCAGCCGACGACTCATCGTGTCCGGATATCAAACCTATTTGTCTTGGGTTACTGGGGCTTCCAAAAGTAGAAGTGAGATGACCGAGCTGCCCCGCCAAGTCAAAGCGCCATGAACCACATCAAAGGGTCGTGAGGGGCGCAAAGTGCTACTTATCACGGTTGCTGGGCTCTCGTGTGGTGAGTGCAAGGTCGTGGCCGGCAGCAGTCGATGTGGAAACATACGTCTTTCGCGCCCAACGGAGACCCGTGTGACCAGAGATTAGGATGATATGACAAACAGAAATGGACCGACGGCGTTTGGGGGGCTTCGTGTCATGTCTGGCCGGAGGGAGGCACCCCCTCATCTGAGGCCGGAATGGATTCCGGCCACGAAGTATATACACGGCGCCGAGCGGTGGCAGTCTAGCAATCCGAACTTGGACCAGCACTCATTCAGCATCTTCACCAAGGAGCATCACTCTGCATCATTCAAGGAACCGGCTGCGATTTTCCGCGATTTTTTCCCGTGCTTTTGCATACCCGTTTCGTCCATCAGACCTTGTACGGTTATTCACATCCTCACTTACACGGACTCTTGCACCAAGACACCCAATAAAGCTCGCCTCAATACCAATTCACCTTGCCCATTACCACCAACCCGGACACCCACCCACCCACACAACCCATAGACTCCGTAACACACACCCAGACTCGACTCAACCCTTCCCCACGTCTTACCCCAGATCACACACTCTCTTGTCCCATAATGGGTTCCCTCGACTCCACTCCCTTTCCCGTCCTCGACGACACCCGGCCCGAGGATAACTCCCTCCCGGCCTTTATGGTATCCACCACGCGCGGCTTCCTGCCCCGTGCGGACCCCGTCGCCGTGCTGCCGGCCGAGTTCGCCCCGCTCGAGGACATTCTCTCGCGCATGCCCGTCAAGAAGCTCGACGGCACCCCGGGCCTCTTGGCGTCGTCCCAGCTGGGCGACGTCGTCGACAAGGAATTCCCCGACCTCACCGAGCACATTGACAAGTACAAGGACAACCTCCCCCTGATGAACGCCCTGTACCGCGACTACTCGTTCCTTGCGTCTGCGTACCTTTTGGAACCCTGCCACGAGCGGTTCGTCCGCGGCGAGGGTTACGGTCTGGGACGCCAGGTCCTGCCGAGGAACATCTCGCTGCCCATTGCCCGCTGTGCCGAACTGTAAGCCACCCAAAAACACCATCCTGACCCGTTCGTCGTGCTTTGTGAATATCGTGCGTCTAACACCCTCGCAGCACCGGCTTCAAGCCCTGGATGGAATACGCCGGCTCCTACGCCCTCTACAACTACCGCCTCGAGGACCCGGCCAAGGGCATGGAGTACTCCAACATCCGCCTCATCCGCGCCTTTGAGCACGGCCTCGACCCGACCTCCTCCGAGGCCGGCTTCGTGCTCGTGCACATCGACATGGTGAAGAACACGGGGCCCCTCGTCAAGGGTACCATGGCCGCCCTCCGCAGCAGCGCCAACCCCTCGGCCGTCGACCGCGCCGCCCTCAACACCGGCCTCGTCGAAATCCTCGGCGCCCTGCGCACCATCAACAACACCATGGAGACCATGTGGGACAAGTCCCGCCCGCGGAGCTACACCTCCTTCCGCACCTTCATCTTCGGCATCACCTCGCAGAGCATGTTCCCCGACGGCGTCGTCTACGAGGGCGTCAACAACGACGAGCCAATGTCCTTCCGCGGCGAGTCCGGCGCCAACGACTCCATCGTGCCCCTCATGGACAACCTCCTCCAGGTCCCCATGCCCGACACCCCGCTCACCGAGATCCTCAAGGACTTCCGCTCCTACCGCCCCAGCAACCACCGCCAGTTCCTCATGCACGTCAAGGACCGCTCCCTCGAAGTCGGCCTGAAGCGCGCCGCCCTCGCGTCCGAAACCGGCCCCGCCAACCTCTCCGCCGCGGAGGGGGAGGCCCTCAGGGAGAGCAGGCGCCTGTGGCTCCTCATCCTCCACCAGGTCCGCGACTTCCGCTGGCGCCACTGGTGCTTCGCGCGAGAGTACATTCTCAAGCGCACGTCGCACCCGACCGCCACGGGCGGCAGCCCCATCGTCACCTGGCTTCCCAATCAGCTCGAGGCCGTGCTCGAGGAGATGGAGGCGCTGTACGGCGAGGTCCGGGGCGGCGCCGGCGGCGAGTGGGACCTCGGCGAGGAGCTGCGCGACGTCATGGACCTCGTGTCGCGGCAGAAGCACGCGCTGCGGAAGGAGGTGGCAAAGTACTGCGCCGAGAGGGGCGTGAACCCCCAGGCTGCTTGAAGGGTTGGTTCTCTCTTCTTTTGGAATGGGTTGGATGAGGTTTTGGCTGGGGTGGATGGGGGAGGTTTTTTCATGGATATACCATTAGTAGCGAACGAGTCGAATTACATCAAGTTGATCAAACAGGCCTCTGCATTTCTAAAAATCTTCTGTCTATTTGTCGTATCTCCATCATACATGACATCTACTTCTTACTCATCGCCTCGTCCATGCTCTTCCTCCACGCGGGCGCCTTCTTCCGCAACACGAACACGCACATGTACCCCGTGACCCACGTGAATATCCCCAGGATGGTGAACAGCCACCCGTTGCCGATGGCGTTGATCACCGGCTCGGCGGCAACGGCACCGACGCAACTGAAAATGTTGCGCACAAAGTTGTTGACCGCCACGCCTCCCGAGCTGCGCTTCGGCATGAATTCCGTCAACATGGTCGTGGCGGCGCCGCTAGGGAGGGAAACCATGTTAGCAGATTGCTAGCATATTGCTAAATGAGAGAAATTTCAGGGCTTGGGACTTACAACACAAGCATCGAACTGGCTCCAAAGGTAAACAGGCTGATGCACGGCACGAACCAGAACAAGCCTTTCTCCGCGACCCAGCCGTAAAAGATGAGCGACGCGGGGTACACCGTCGCCGCGATCCACGCGTTCTCGCGCATCCTGTCTTCCGGGAGCATCACGAGCTTCCCGTCCGCGTCGTACCGACCGGCCTTGCGGGCCTCGCGGGCCATGATGATGTCCAGCCAACGGCCGCCGAGAATGGACGCGATAAAGTAGCCCAGGCCGGCTGGGAAGTAGAACAGGCCGATGATGAGCTGGTTGAAGCCGTACGGCGCGGCGGAGAAGGTTGCCTGCACGGAAATGTTGACGACGAAGAGCGCGCCAAAGGTGATGGCGGCAAAGTATACCGTAATCGCCACCGGCGGAAAGCGCAGGTAGAGCAGCACGGAGAGGGGGTCGACGAAGGACTTCTTCAGCAGCGCGCCGGCCTTTTTGGTGTGGATTTTGACGGACTCTGTGGTTTTGGTCCTGGAGAGCGTCACCTTTTCGCCCTCCGACGCTCCACCGCCGCGGACGGGAACCGGAGGTTTCGGTTTGGAGAGTGTTTCCGGCAGGCAGAAGAGGATCATGATGAGCACGAGGCCGCCGTAGATGGACAGCGCCCACATGGTGGACTGCCAGCCGAAGCGCTGCGACAGGGCGCCGCCGATGATGGGTGCGAGAAGCGGCCCGGTCAGCGGGCCGAGGTAGAAGATGCTCATGGCGCGGCCGCGTTCGCGCGGTTCCCAAATGTCGGCGATGGTGCCGGCGCCGACGGCTTGGACGCTTGCGCTGGCACCGCCACCGAGCAGGCGCATGACGATAAGCATCTCGATGTTAACGCTGAGCGCGCTGAGGACGGAGAAGACGACGAAGAGAGCGAAGGAGATGAGGTAAATCGTACGGCGGCCCAGGGTTTCGGAAAACGAGGACCACCAAAGGGGGAAGATGGCCATGGCGAGCATGTAGAATGCTACAGAGAGGTTGGTGATGGTTGGCGAGACGCCAAACTCTCTAGACATTTCAGGAAGGGCGGCTTTGCGGTGTTAGCAAATTGTCAAGTCATAAAATGGGAGTTAAGGCTCACGATAAAAGATGGACGATCCCATTGGGGATACGGCAGCGGCGAGCGCAATGATTAAAGTGATGGTCCATTTTGTCTTGTTTGCGTAGTCGTACGGACGGTTGACTTCTGGTATCACAGCAAGCCGGCCGAGGATGCCTCGTCTTTTCGAACGGGCGACTACAGAAAGGGCGCGGGAGCGAGTGGACGAGGCCCGGGACCGCGTCCTGGCCGGAGCGGCATCGGATTGGTCCTCGTCCGGCTTGGGGGACGGTGAGTGGCGGGACCCGGACCCGTCTTCAGCCCGGCCGACCTCTGTAATTTCATCTTCACTGTCTGTGGACTGAATCTGCTCGTCTCTTTGTTCAGATTTCGTTTCCGCCGGAAAAGGGTCCTTTTCCGGATCGCGTGATGTAGTCATGATATTTTTGCCGACGTCGGTGCCGACACTTGGATGGAGAGCGAGATGGAAATTGCAGTAGCAAACTAGCCAAGGGCCACGAGGTGGAAGAAAGAATCGGATTCTTGGAAGTTCCCCGGGATGAGAAAAGCCAAGAAATAGCACGCCGCGACGTCAACGAAAAGATGGAGAGGCAAGGCAAGTGAGAATGACGACAGGGACCACAACCTGGGCGTGTCCGTTCTTTTCAATCGGGTGCTGGTAGCCGGCCTATCGCACCCCCACTCCCCAAACAAAAGGCCTGCTGGCCGTGTCCATGATGGCTAGCCTCTCTGGACGGAATACTGGAAACTGGACGCAGGACTCGGAGAAGAGGGACTGAAATCTTTCCCATCGGCTAGGGGAGCCGTTCCGCAGTGGAGTGTGGATCGATACCGAGCTCGGCTCTGGGCTGCCACTTGTTTCGAGAGCGACGTCTGCCTCGGCGTAAGTCCATACAGCAGTGGACCGACAGGCGGACGGGTGGACGTATGGTCCAGGGCTTGCGCCTAGTTGCAGATGGGTTTGTGAATTCCATCAAAGACGATGGTAGCGCTAGACGCGAGGCGCGAGAATAGACTGAGCGAGCGAGCGGCACGTCAGGCGGCATGGTGATGACCAGCCAGCGCCTGCGTGTCAATGACGCCCTACATGGCAGTCCGGGGCTAATCAATCGGCAGCTGGACGATGATGGACGATGACCGTGTGAGCTCGGTTTCCAAGTGCAGTGTCTCTCAGTCGGCTTACTAAAGAAAATTGCCGACAACGGCAGAGTGTCCCAGGCGAACTAAATTGGCGTAGCCGTTGTCGGGCCGCTCAGTGACTTTCATTTTATCGAAGGCGATTCTGTTATCAGTCGAAAGAGGCAGCTCCCCCCTGAGTGACCAGGCCTACGTAGGGGGGGTGCAGGTGCAGATGGGCGTTACAGATGCCTGCATTTCTCGGCTGATTCCTGTCATATCAAACGTGGTCGAGATAAAAGTAGAAACTTCTTTTGACATAACTCTCGGGAGGTTGGACGAAGACTGCTCAGGGCCTTTTGAGACGGTGCAGGGTTGGGCCACGGCTTGGATTGACGGCTGGGTGTGCAAGCTGCGTAAAAGGACCTCGGCTGGTGGCATCGTGTCGCATGGCCTCCGAAACCGACGGAGTAGTCCTCCATGACTCGCTGAGATACTGTGGCAATGGCGTTTCCTTGCACTCCAACGGAGGTACGCCGAGAGACTGGAGCAGCAAGAATCAGCCCGATGGAACGTCTGAATAGGGTTGCAGGTTGTGGTCTCGTAGCCCATTGTAGAGAGGTGCGACGTCGCATTGAAGCCGACGACAATCCCCGAAATGAAAAAAGAGAGACTGTGGGCAGTCTGGTTAAAGACACTCACCTGACCCATGCAACTTGGGAGACCCCTGCTCAAGGCCTACAAATAGCAGGCTTCCCAGTAGAGATGACAAGCACCGCACGGCATGGCATCAAAAGCCATCGCATCAAAAGCTCAGATTCGACGCAATGTCGAAATGATGTCGATGAGGCTTTCGTGATGGCATGGATGCAGGAGGAAAATCTTGCCCACTTGAGGTAACGGCCCAAGGGCAATACCTTCCCGTCCAGCAGCTTCGTGAATTGCAGAGTCTTCCACTGAACTTGCAAAGAAGCCACTGGCATTACAGTGGAGGTATCTTTGTACTGGACACTATAAAAGCCTCCCGGCCCTGTCCCGCTCCGATCGGAGTGCGGGGCTCCAAATTTTCATGGCCAGTGCAGAGCGGCCTGTACGATGTGGAAGGGGTAAATAAAAGCTGTGGGGGCACATACCTCTCCAGTTCAGGGGTGACAAGACCAGGGCTAACAGCCAATCATCTATTTCTTTAAGTCATGGTATTAAAGTGGACTAAAATAATAGTAATAATGTGGATTCATCGAAAATTATTGAAAATTAGTATATTAAGTAGTATTTCTAGTACTTAGTATATATCCTATTAGCTTTAATAATAGCCTTATAATAATATTTATTAATTATAATAAGGTTAATTCAATACTACTTTAAAAATATATCTTAAGTTTCTTATATATATCTCTTAAGCTATTTATAAGATAGGTTTTTAAAATTTTTATAATAGTTTTATATATATTCTTTTATCTAGTTCTAATATATTTAAATAAGATTAAGATTAGAAGAATAGAATAGTTATTACATAATTATAATTCTATAAGTATAAAGTATTTTATATATATTACAAACTATATAATCTAAAGCGTTATCTTATATTAATATAAAGTCTTTATTATATTATTCCTTATATTACTATATCTAATTAATAATAAGAAAAATAATATATTCTTAATATACTTAAATATTAATCCTACTCTAAACCTTCTCTTAGAATACTTCTAAACTCTTATAATTACTAGAAAAATATCTTTAAAACATCTAGTTTTACTTATATTAATAGTATTTAATAATATAGATTAGTTTAAATTCTTCACTAGATAGCTATATAATATAAACCTTCTAATCATAACTTCTAGTAACTTATATCTCATCTATTTAAAATATTAAATATTATTATTCAGAAGTCTAATTATAATACTTAAGAGTCTAAATAAGCTTCTTCTAATAATTAGCTTTAATAATAAGAAGCTTATAATAAGTAATATAGTATTTATAATCTAGGCGATATAAAGTATAATAAATTATATAAAAACTATATATACTATTGAATAAAATTAATATAAAGTACTTTTATAAAGCATATTAATTCTCTTTTGAAAAAGTAATATATTTAATAAGTTATTATTATTATTTAAGAGTTAATATTAAAGGTTGCCTAATTTATATAGCTAGCTTAGCTATAGGAGCTTAAATTATTATTTAAATCTAACCCTTAGTATAATTAGTAATTTCCTAGATTTTAGCTTGAATAAAGCTACTATTAAAATAAAGTATTTAAATATACTACTTCTAGGCTTCGTCGAAATACTTAATATAAATATCCTTACTATAATGCATATTAAGTAAAAAAGAGGGTAAAAATGAGGCTATTTTTATTATTATTATTAAGGGAGGGTTGGGTGTGGTATGTGTTTTTTAGTAGAGGTGTTTTTATAGAGGGTATGTGGCATAGGGAGCGTCATTCAGAGGCGGAAGGCGCGGTTAGGGGTGGGGGG